>PVHP010004911.1:16977-42977 GCA_004024765.1 Zapus hudsonius
AACCTGGAGCTCACTGATTGTCATAGTCAGCCACAGGCTGCTGGGATGAATCTCCAAACCAGGCACGATTTGGGGGAGGAAAGTATTTATTGAAGGAAAAGATCCAGGGGAAGTTAAGGAAAAGGCTGGCCCCCCTTTACAGAAGCAAGCAGAGAGAGAGAGAGAGAGAGAGAGAGAGAGAGAGAGAGAGAGAGAGAGACCCAGCACCTCCAGAAGCAAGCAAGCAACTCTAACACACTGTAACACTTTAAATCACAAATAGCAGAACTGCCAGACTTGGGTCTGGCTGCTGTTTTGCATATGTATCTCTAGTATTTTGCATCCAATTTAGAAAGGGCCAGACCCCAGGAGGCCAGGCCAAAGTGACACCTCCTCCAGCCAGAAGGTTGGAGACAATTTACAATTATAATACACAATTATAAAAAATTCTATTGGGGGACATCTCTTCAAAACTACCACACTGATGCAGGTGTACTAGGTCCTCGGTGAGCCCTGGAGATCCTTCTGTCTCCACCTCCCAGAACCAGGATTGCTTTTGCACTCTGCTGTGCCTGGCTTTTCCTCGGATATTGGGCTCTAAACTCAAGTTCTCATGCACACACAGCAAGCATTTACTGACTGAATCATCTCCCAGCCCTTGGTAACTATTGCTAAGGTTGTCTATTAATACTCCATGGACCATTATTTAAGAATCTTCTTAAGTTAGGGCTTTATGAAACTGTTAATCTAGATTTATAGGTAGAGACCAAGAAATTGAATTTTACAAAAGTCCCTTTCATCAGATCTGTCAGCAATGTGGACACATATCAGTTTCAATGTGTCTTTCCCACACTGTAGATTGATACTTTGCACAGAATACTAATTTTTTTTATGTCTTAAATATAAATTTATTGTCCATGATGAGTTACATTATTCAGTGGGCAAACAATGAGTTGTTATCCCCAATTCCCCAACGCCCCCCTCCCCATCCCCAATCAGCTGGATATCCTCCTCCATGGGCCATCTGGATCAGTCCTTGTGGCAGGGGACCCTGGATAGCCTAGTACTCAGCCCGGTCCTCCTGGCCCAAGTGTGTTGTTACTGAGGGGTGCCATGTCTCACAGAACACTAATTTACTGGGGAAAATGGCATCTCATTTAATCAGACTGCACACTTTCTCCAGTTGCCAGTGACTAGTTGATTTGTGGGGTGAATCCTGTATTCATATCATCTCTCTGTGGATATGTGTAATTTGTTATGGATATTCTTATCAAGTAATATGCCTCATACAAAGTGTTAGGGGGTAAATGCTTTAAGGTTTGAAGCCATCTCCTGTTCACAGTGGTGAAGGTCCCTGGAGGGATACACATGGTGACTAGGCATTATTACCTATGGGAAAACTCACAAGATTCATTTCTTTGATCACTTTGCTACTAAAGAAAAGTCCTAACCCTCGGGCATGCCTTCTTTTCATGTGACCTAGATTAAGTAGTAGAGAGCCCACTAAGATGTTCCATAATTTTATATGTGTCCAGTTAATTGCATTTCCAGGGGCTTGGGATGCATTTCCAGGCTCAGGGCTACACCATGCACTTAGCATGCTTGAGGCCCTGGGTTCAAAAGAAGACAAATGCACATTTAGTACACACTCAGAATTACTTGAGATTATATTTCCTCCTATACTTCCTTGCTGATTTTTTTCTTTTTATTAATTTGCATAAATTGTACAAAATACTGATTTTTTAAAAAAGGTATTCATTTGAGAGAAACAAAGAGAGACAGAGTGCAAAATACTAATTTTATTATGACATTTTCATATATGTGTTGAAGTATTTTGATCATATCCATACCCCCATTTTCCCTCTCTGTTCTCTCTTTGTCTCTCTCATTGATACTCTTCCTCTTCCCAAATACGACCCCTTCTTTTATTTTCATGTCTTTTTGTTTGATTGGCTGCATGGTTTTCTGGGTTTTTTTTCTTTTGAAATGAGTTCCTGGTTATAATTCAGGCTGATCTCAAACTCGTGATCTTCCTGCCTCAGCCTTCTAAGTGCCGAGATTACAATACTGCCGTTCCAACTCTGCCTTGATTTATAAAAAATAAAAAATAAAAAAATAAAAATAAAAATAAAAAATAAAAACCTCTGTGTTACTAGATGTCATTTACATAGTTGTATTTTCTGCTATGAATTTAAGCTCCACCTCTCTAAGAATGGCAGGATTCATGCATTTAGAAGTGACAGCCAGTAAATATTCAACAGTATAATATTTACAATTTATTTCAGCCACCTACAAAAATCTTTAAGTACATTCTTTCCAAAGCCTCTATTTATTGTACTCATCTCACTGAGGGGAAATTTAGCCTTGGTAATATTTATATGACTTGCCTTTGGCTATGCTGTGAGTCATGGGTAGTTTTAGGATTGGAGCTTCATTTCCTAGAATGGAAAAAAAAGTAAATATAATGGAAAAAGAGACCACACACACACCACACACACACACACACACACACACACACACACACACACACACACACACACGAACACATGCACACACATGCACATACAAATAAGCTTTTGTCATATTTTCATTGTAAAATATCAGCTTCTTTGAAAGGAAGATGCTATAAAAATTTAAGATTAATACCTTCTTTTTGATTGGAGGGGTTTATTTGTTATGGAAAATGGTCACTCATCAGCTGGCCTGTGGTTGAAATCTGCATTAAGCTAGTGACATTTGCAGTTATTGAGGTTTGGGATAAGACATCATGGGTATATTCCAGCTGAAGTCTTTGGTTTAGTTTTTTTTTAAACCATTATAGATATTTAACAAGAACAGTCAGCTTTCTGTTGGTGATTTCTTATTAAAGAAAAAAATACCCTTTGCAGTGTTTAGGAGTGCTAGGGAAGACTCTGGAATACTTCAAATATAGAATGTGAGGAGGAAGAATCTCATTCTCTCTCTCTTTTTCCCTGTCTTCCTCCCTCTTTCCGCCAAATTTTATTCATCAGTTCAACAAATATTTATAGAGCATTCCTATTTCTATTCAGGCGCTTTTAGAATATGTATGAATGAAATTGAAAGATAACCTTCTAAAGGTTATATTCAAGGGGAAAGGCATACACCAAACAAAAAAATATAGTAAGTAAATTATGTGTAAGAAGCTGGAAGCACTATTTTATAAGTGAAACAAGATGAGATGAAGAACACTGAAGGCCAGTGGGGGTGATAACTTTCAGTAAAATGTTTATAGGAAACAACTATACTTATTGGTAAAGGCTAAAATCAAAGATAACATATTGTTAGCTAGTTACTCAGATATTGCTTTAGTACAAAATTTAATCAAATGTATAAAACTTGAAAATTTATTTACTTTTGATCTATAATTTCAATTCTGATTTAAGGGTTCTTATCATATAAGCACTAGTCAAAGATGCATATAAAGATGTATAGGTACATTATGCCTTTGATAAGCTTCGGTGAGGTTTTGTTGGTGACCTTCACAAAAAGTTGTAGTGGAAAGACTGATCCAGAAGGCCCACGGAGGAGGATATCCAGCTGACTGGGGATGGGGAAGGGGGGCAACGGGGAATTGGGGATAACAACTCATGGTTGGTCCACTAAACAATGTAAATCATTATGAACAATAAATAAAATAAAATGAAGTTAATAACTAACAAAAAAAAGTTGTAGTGGAAAGGGAGGAGAGGAGGAAAACTGAGTGAGGGTGGGTAATATTGTCTGGACTTTTTCCTGTAAAGGAGAATGAAGGTATGGGTAGGAGCTGGCAGAGGGAATGGTATCAAAGGAAGAGAGAAATGATAGCCTTTATAAATAATTAATAACTAACAGTACTATCCAGTGTGTAGTGGTTGCTTTTCTCACCGCTATACCTGACAAGAAAGCAGCTCAGGGAGGAAGGATTTGTTCAAGTTCCTGGTCTAAGACCATACAGGGACCATGGCCTGGGGCTCCAGTTGTGGTGGCAGGAGCTTGCACGCTCTTGGGTGGGTCTGAAAGCAGAGTGATGAATGAATGGTAGGAGTTGGTTCACTTTCTCTATTACATCCCCACACCCAGCTCACTCACGGGACAGTGCCACCCACATTCACTGTGAGTCATTCATCCTGAACTGAAATATGATCACAGACATGCCTTGCTGTGCAACGTTCAAATGGTGCAGCAGTGCAATTGAAGAACTAAATACCAAGATGACCACACAGCATTTCCACCAGGCAGTCCCACCCCTTACACTTTCCTGGGAACCACATATGCACCCCTTTCCCCATTTGATTCCATCTTATTCGGGATATAGTGAAACAGCCCAACTTTCTCAAAGAAAGAGCTGCTTCTTGCTTGCCTACCCATTTCTTCTTTTGGGACTGGAATGACCATTTTTCATAAGAAATTGCTTAGCATAATTTTTGTCATCAACCAACATCAGTAGATACACTATAAAGGCCTAGAAAACGTCCCTATACATACATAGCAATATTTTATGATTTTATGAAGGTGTGATATCAAACACTCAAAATAATATTATAATTGGCCATCTAACTATAACCTTTAAAATGTTACTTTTTGGTCATGTAAGTATTGGACAGAGGATCTTTTATACAAAACATAAACAGCCATTGTTTTATAAAATAATTTGATGATAACCGTGTTTTAAATTGTTACTCTTAAAATATGGAAATTAGTGCCAAGGGTGGTGAAAGCATAGTTGTGATCCCAGCACTCAGAAGATTGAGACCAGACGATAGCAGGTTCCAGGCTAGCCTAGGGTACACAGAAAGATGTCTCAAAAAATAATTTAATTTTAAAAAAATAATCTTCAGTGTTTCAAGATAGTATCTAGAGACATTGCCCCCCCTCAGCAACAATACACAAGGGGGAAGGTAAAAATATGGAAAACTGTCTCCCTCTGGTGCAGTTCATACCCCCTATCCTATGGACAGATCCAGTATGCACACCCGTGGAAGTAACCAAGTGGGTAGGGGACAGAGTGGAGGGAAACAGGGACACATTAATAAGATTTGCTCATACAGTGTATAATAAAGATATTTTTAAAAATTAAAGAAGACAGAGCAGAAAAAAAAAGATAGTAACTTTTCCTAGTGAACTGAAAGTTTACTCAGATGATTGTGAATTCTTGCCTACTTGGAGCAGGTTAGCTCCTGAGGGTGAGTCTGCCAAAGTTGCATTTGTCTCCAGAAGAGAGAGACATTTAAATGCCGGCTTTCTTGACTTCCATTCTTTTCCTATTCTATCTACCTTCTATTGTAGATTAGTAATGAAAAGAATGTGTCATGATTTCAAGATACTCTGAGGAAAAATTCAGAATAATTGCCCAATCTACAAAATAGCATTGCATTACTTAATGTGTAATTGTGTGTGTTTCATTAGACCCTCATTGTACCTTTCCTGTGCGTTTTGGAAAGGTAGAACTCAAAAGCTTATGGAGATGGGAGGGGGACTCACAAACACATGGACCAGCTCAACAAAAATGACATTCATAATTTGAAAGTCATTACGATGCTTTGTGACCAGTGGAAATTGCAGGGCACATGACTGGCAAGCAGTAGAGAATGTGGTTTGGGATCATTGAAAGAACCATCATTGGTGTACAGAGGTTTTTATGAACAGGTAGATGTATGGGACTTGGATTTACTTTGATATGAGCTGTGCAGGTAACCTAATTTCTCTATGCCTCAGCTTTCCCGTCAGCCAAAATATAGAGATTTCAGTAGATAAAACTTGTGAGTCAGGGGCTGGAGAGATGGCTCAACGGTTAAGGCACTTGCCTCCAGTGCCTAAGGCCATGGGTTCAATTCCCCAGGACCCACATAAGCCAGACCCACAAGGTGGTGGCCCTGGTGTTCTCTCTCTCTCTCTCTCTCTCTCTCTCTCTCTCTCTCTCTCTCTCTCTCTCTCTCTCTCTATCTCTCTGCTTGAAAATGAATAAATAAAATATTTTAAAAAGAAAAAAACTGATCAGGGATGGGGAGGGGGGGAAGTGGGGAATTCGGGATAACAACGCATGGTTTGCCCACTAAATAATGTAACTCATTATGGATAATAAATATTAAAAAAAAAAACTTGTGAGTCAGTGCAGTTCCTGACACAGTATAAGCATTCACAAAGTTAATAATTTCTATATCACTCATGTATCAAGCCTCATCTTTAAAACTTGATTGTCCTATGTTAACATAATGTAGAACAATGTTAACATAATGTAGAACAATCACACTGATACTCTCTTTAGCTTCTAAGAGAAGTACTGGATTTAGAAGAAAGAAAATCAAAGAACCCTGTTTTAATCACAGCAGGCATAATGTTTCTAAGAATGTCGGATTTACAGACAGACACTTAAATGTCATGCCTCCTAATTAGAGAATTAAGTGCTTTGGTTTGATGCAGCCATGTAAATGCAGAAGTCTCAGTACCTCTTCCAGGCACTCGCACAACCAGGAAAGCAGGCAGTGCAAATGAACCTTCTGGGGAAAACAGCACTTAGCTCAGTGACCAGTACATCAATGAACAGCCTAGACAGTTCTTGTTCTCAGGGTCTTAGACTATACTGATCTCTTTGCTGGTACATCTCTTTTTTTCAACACATTCCAGGATGAACTAGTTTCTTCTCTCATTTGGATTTTCTGGCTTGTCATCACCCTATCTACAATCCTATCATTCCCAATCACCATTCTATTTTCTCAGAAAAAAAAAATTCTCCCAAAGTGATTTTTTCTACTTTTGCTTAAAAAACAAACAAAAAAAAAAAAATCCGTCTCCTTCACTGAACTGACAAGTTCAGTGATAGGATGGAAGGGTTAGTTGTTTTCACAACTATGTCCTCATCATCTACCTTACAGTTCTAGCACAT
Source organism: Zapus hudsonius (assembly GCA_004024765.1). Classification (NCBI taxonomy): domain Eukaryota; kingdom Metazoa; phylum Chordata; class Mammalia; order Rodentia; family Dipodidae; genus Zapus; species Zapus hudsonius. The sequence continues at coordinate 23,840 of PVHP010004911.1, forward strand.
TTGGCTTCAAATCAGTAAAGATTCAAGAAATACACATATTTTAATTATAAAATTTGATCTCTTTTGGTCCCTACTGTAGCTACATTTTATATATATATATATATATATATATATATATATATATATAGTTTCCTATTCTCTTGCTAAAGCTAGCACTAACATATTAGCTTTTACATAATCATAAATGTATCACACAGGCGTAACCTTGTTTGTGATGCTCATTAGTATATGAATTTGAATAGGAATTACATGACATTCGCATCCTAAATATATAACACTTATGAAAAGGTGCTTGCTCTCAACACCTTATACTTTAATTTTTAAAGTCAAGATCTGATGATAAGTAAATAGTTTGTGATTTTATTTATGAAGTAAGCAATAAATCAGGGAAATTCCATTAATAATTCTGAAAAATAGCTCTATCACATCCTGAAACCAAAGTTAATTCTAAATTATGGAAAAGTGAAAGAATTATCAGTCCCACCAGCAAATAGTACAAGATAGAACCCTTCCTGCTTTGTCTTTATTAATTTTGCTTTTATTCTAAAAAAAAAAAAAACCAAACTAAAAAAGAGTCCTGACCAGTAGAGCACTGAGATGTCAGTCCCAGGGGGAAACAATTGGTGTCAAATTTGGGGCTGGAGAGATGGCTCAGCAGTTAAGGCACTTGCCTGAAAAGCCTAACAACCTGGGTTCAATTCCCCAGCAGCCACATAAAGCCAGATACACAAAGTGGTGCATACATCTGCAGCTGTTTGCAGCGGCTGGAGGCCTTGGCACACCATTCATCTCTCTCTCCCTCTCTCTCTCCCTCTCTCTCTCTCTCTCTCTCTCCTTGCAAATGAATAAATTTTTTAAAAGCAAAGTAGAAATACAAAAATGCGGTAAAGGAAAAAGATAATGCTATAATGCTTTACTATACACATACTTGACAATAAAAGTGGGAAAAGAAATTGAAGAATAAACTAAAGGCATAAATTAATCAGATGTAGCTGTTTTCCTTTGAGCAGAGAACAGGTGTAGGTGGAGACTCCTGAGGAAGGAAGCGGCAGATCCTGGGATGAACTACTGACTGACACGAGGCTCGACTTGCATCTTGGAACTGTATGATTAGTGACGTGAATATTATGATGCAGGAGAGAAAATACGTGTAGCTGAAAATAGGATGTACCTACAAGGACAAATTCTGCAAACAACCAGCTCATCACATTACAGGAGCTGAAGAGATCAAGGGCACATCTTGTAATGAACCTGCTCAGGAGTTATAGCAATGACTGCCAGATGTTCTTCACTCAGGAACACTCTAGGCACCAAGTCCATATGGTACCAAAGGCAAGAGCTTAATTGGATATCTAACCTCTCCCTGCATACATCCCCACTTTCCGAGGAAGGAGGTTAATTGTAATGAGTGTTAGAAAGGTGACCTTCAAAAATGCATCAACTCTTCAGAGCAATACTTGGCTGCTATTGAACAATGGCTATCTTGGGTGTGGGAAGCTTTAAGGACATAGATGCATCTCTCTTGGGACATTGGGTACAGAAAACCTCTGTAGTGAACTGTGTTGTGAGTATATCCTCTTACAGACACAGTAAGCAAGTCTAAAAATAGGCTCATAGACTCATAAACTAGTCAAAGATTAATTGGTCACTGCAAATATTCAAAAAGTCATTGCCACACTCAGTGAAGAAATTTCTGAAAACTGCCTACCTTTTCAACCTGGAAATATGGCCACTATAATTATGCAATATAAAAACTGCATCAGATTATGAACAAGAGATGTGTGTGTATGTGTGCACATATGTGTTTAGATACACATGCCTTGTGCCCATGTGTGTAGAGGCCAGAAGAGGTCAAGTGTATATTTCTTTCTTTGAAAAAGGGTCTTCCCTCAACCACGAGCTTCAGACTGTCAGGGAGTCCTGGTAATTCTCCTGCTCTCTCACACAAACAGGTAACACTAGGGTTACAGACATGAATGACTACACCCAGCTTTTCCCCTGGGCTCTGGGAAGTGGAACTTGTTTCCTTCTGGCCTGAGAGGGCTCCATATTTGCCTAATCAATTGCCCAGCCATCTCTCTAGTACACAGAGAGTTTTTAAATCCTGTTTTGTTTAAAAGAGAATGATATTATATAAAGTATGTGTGTGTGTGTGTGTGTGTGTGAGAGAGAGAGAGAGAGAGAGAGAGAGAGAGAGAGAGAGAGAGTATGTGATATTTCTCTTGCTATACACTTCCAGGCATTATGGGACTCTTAATTACTTTCTATCTACACTCAGGAGAACAGAATCTTTAGCAGGGTTTAAAATGCCAAGACTTGTGACAATGGGGACTGGGGTTTCTTGATTATTTTATTACTACTATTGCTATGAAATATTCTCTAGGAAGATCAGAAATATCTTGCCACATATGTGTGTGTTGAAAGATTAATTTGTCCTTTGGATATATTTTAACTTTTTATTGACAGTTTTCACACATGTATATAATGTCTTTTGATATAATTCCCTCCCATTTCTTCTTTGGTCTTCCTTCCACTGAATCCATTCTTCTTTTTTGTTTGTATTTATTTTTTATTTTTTAACTTTTTTATTGTTAATAATAAGATACATTGTATAAGCAAGTCTTGTGTTGGTACCCCTCCTCCCTGTCCCTCCTCAGTGTTGGAACAATCCATGGGAAGGGGGGCTATGGATTAAACAAGCCATACTCAGATTTGTTTTTCTTTCTGTGTTGTTGTTAAGGGGGCAATGTCTCTGGATATTCTCTCCCACCATGACTTTACAGTATTTCCACCCCCTCTTCCACAAAGTTCCTTGAGTTGGTGAGTTTTAAGTCTACTTTTCTGTTGAGATCTTAAGAGTCTGGGTTCTGCTTTAGGTTGTGTTGGGTATCCTCGGTATCTGTCTCCATTACTGTTTCATAGGTTATCTGACTCACTGTGGAGGTAGTTCTGTTCATTTCACCACTTCCTCAAAGGTTTCATCTGGGCCCTAGATGATAAATTAGGAGTTGAACCCCTTCTTCTTTCCAGCTAGTACCTCTTCTACTTTGATGTACTTTCCTCATGTCCTGTATCACCCATGATGGAATGCCCACAGGCTCAAAATTGTGCAGGGCTTATGAAGGTAACAAAGCTATTGGGAGCTGATGAATGCAATAACCCCTCCTCCGTGCCTGGAAGAGAGCGTTCCAAAGGACTCCTCTCTGGCTCTAGCTCTTACCTTCTTCTGCTTCCTCTTTTGTGGTGTTCCCTGAGCTTTGGTTATTAGGGTTGAGGCTGGTTTGTCTCCTGTCAACATGTCAACCTTCATCCAATGACTTGTTGGTGGAATTGGGTTGTCCCCAGCTCTCTCAATGCCTTCTGAAAAATACAAACAGAATCTCCATCAGAGAGTGACCTCAATATAGGTTAAATGAGACAACATTGCTATTTTGCCTAGCTCCTAATAGTGTAGCCTCTCTGTTGCTTTCTGATAGTGAGAATTTACCCTAGGAGCCCAGGTTCTTTGTCCCCGTAGGATTTAGCCATGGATCCCAGTTCCAGTTAAGGGTTCCTTGTCACTGAGCAGATCTCTTAGCCAATCAGTAAGCTCTTGGTTACCCTCCTCGGTTTATTGCCACTATTGCACAGATGAGCATTTCTTGACTTGCTGGTCTCTTCCATACAGCCGTGTGTTCAGCATTCTTGTGACAACTGTCTATATTGTATATCAATGGTCTCTGCTTTCTCCAAATATCACTGACCAATTTCCCCTGGCAGCTCATGCAACACCTTCCAATGCTACACGTGCTACCATCTGGGAGCTGGTTACCATTCTGTATCTAGCAGGATCTCTTGGTGTTGTTTGATGACACTCTGTGATTTCTTCAGCAATAGGGTCTTACCTTAGGGGCAGTTGATATTTTCTGGCTTTTAGTTCATGAAAATTAGTAGTGGCTGAAAATATAAAGGAGGAGGATATAATGAAGAAGGAAGGCAAGATATTTTGTTTTTTGATAGTGTCTCACTGTGTAGCCCTGACTGACTTTGAAAACTGTGCAGCCCAAGTGGGCCTGGAATTTATGATCCTCTAGCTTCTGCCTCCTGAGTGCTGGCCATGCCTGCTAGAACTTTCTTAATAACAGATTGTTTCATTTCCATTAGACCTTACAAAATAATCTCCTGACATACTCAAACAAATAAATGAAGTTTGTTTTCTAATTGTGTGTCTACTTTGTAAAACCTGAAAGTGTGCATTTCTCCATAAACATTAACAATGTAATCCTATTTGTACAGGATTAATAACTGTAGTAGCATTCCTTCTTAAGCCCCTATCACCTTATCTCCAAGAAGAATTTGGACTCAATTAGTGTATTCTGTTTATGTTTACATAAGCTAATAAATCACCCAAGCATTGAAACTTCTGCATAAGCATTACTACAACAGCTCAGTTACTGATTGTGGTGATCTATTTCAAGTGGTCACCCAGAGAAGCAGTCCCTTTGTGCTCTGTTGAACTCATGGCTTTACAGAGCTGTGATTACTTCTGTGCCCTAAATGGTCCAATCTCTCTCGCATCTTATTTGAGCAGTTACAATCAATTAAGAGCAGTGTCAGATCGTGATGGAAGGGCACTTTCTGATTTTTGCTGTTCAATATTGTATCCAATATTTGTTATCTGCCAGCTGCCTCTACAGCATAGGATATACTTTCTGGAGCAGGTAATGGAAAAGGATTCTTAAATAAAATTTTAAAAAGACTATACTTGCTCTTTGAGAGGTTTCATTTGGGACAGAAAGCTGACAGAAAAAAAAAAACACACACAATGTGCCCTGGTTACTATGGGAGACGAGAGACCTGTCCAGCTGTTTACACTTTGGATGTACAATGGCAATCTGACATAGACCAACAGTGTGATGTGAGAATCTGCATAAAGAGGTTACATTTGGAGCATGCCCAGTGCAGGAGGACGTCCTCCTTCCTCCCCTTCCCCCTCCCCTCCAGATCTCTAAAGATAAGGCTTGAACTTTGCACTTGCAAATATCACTGCACACGGATTTTTTTTTGCAGGGAATTTTTTTTTCCAGGTTCTCTTGCAATTAATTTCCTTTGATCATCCAGGAGCAGGGAAGAGACCGAGTAATAAGATGCGCTAAGTTTAGACGCCGGTCTTTGCACTTGAACTGTTCATTTGGAAAGCAACGCAAAGCTTTGGATTGTGTGCCCCACACCCTCTGAATGGGGAGATCGGGATCTTCGGGGACCGGAGCCTGCTGTGGCCGGGCGTGACAGCCCCAGGCCGGCCGATCTGGACGGAGCAGAGGGGCTCCCGGAGCATGAAGCATGGCTAGCCGGCGCGCGGGGCGCGTCCAGGGCTCGGCGCGCGCGGCGCAGCGGGGCGCGGGGCTGCGGCAGCGGCGGCTGCGGAGGACGCGGGCGCTGGCCGGCCCATGAAGGCCACCTGGATCCGGCTTCTGAAAAGAGCCAGGGGCGGAAGGCTGCGGAGCTCGGGGGCCTGTGTAAGCGGGCTGCTAGCGAGCTCGGCTTTGCTCGGGTTGCCGGGGCCGGTGGAGGGTGCTGGGCTTTGGTTAATGCGCTTCTGGTTAAGAGGGAGCCTGGGAGATTCTTGTCTTTTTTTTTTTTCCCTGCGTCGTGATTTATGCCAGATAAATAGCCCAGACAGGTGTTTTCTCTAGCCAGTTCTTAACTAAATACAGATGTCAAGGCATTTTTTAAGGTGCTGCTGAAAGAGGGAGCATGGAGCCAAGGAAGGGAGCAGGTGCACAAAAAGGGAAACCGGACTCTTGAGACTGATGGGCATCGTGATGGCAGTGCGACCTGGGGGAGTTCAAGTTGAGAACTATTCAGACTCCCTTTTCTTAATGGGTTGGGTTTGGAGTCTGGTTGTGAAGCTTGGTTGTAGCTCGCAGGTGCAGGTGGTCATGGTTGAGAACACCTGCGTCCTTAGCTCTGCACTGCACCACCGAGCGGGGGTCATGTTAAAAGGACTTGGTGACAGGGAGCTTGAGCAGGTAGACAACTATCTAGCGGACAGTCTGCACCGTATTCTAGGTGGGTCGCTGCAAAATGGATTATTTTTCTCTCTTTTCAGGAATATTTGGCATATTCGAGGAAGCCAGCTGCCACATCAGTGAGGCTTTTTCAGGGCAAACATCATCGATTGCATCTATTTTTAAATATGCCTTTTGCTCCCCAGGGTTCGGCCGACTCCTACACCAGTCGTCCATCGGATTCGGATGTGTCTTTGGAAGAGGACAGGGAGGCGGTGCGCAGAGAAGCCGAGCGGCAGGCCCAGGCCCAGTTGGAAAAAGCAAAGGTAAGATCCTGGCTTCCCAGCAAGTTGTGAGGGGTCTTCCATAGCCCACCTGTGGAAGTGCCTCGCTCGCTTTTGGTCTATTAGAGTTTTTCTTTGTCTGCTTTAGAAGAGGTACAGTGAATGGTGTGAGCTACCTATGGTAGAAGAGAGTGTGACATGTAATAATAATCTTGACATTTTGTTATTTCATAATACAAGCGACTTGTTTCCATGGTAAATAGTTTATTTAGACATACAAAAGGCTCTCTGACTATACAAAGAGGGAAAACTGTATCTAATATCAAAATATTTTACTTCGTTTTCCCCAGTAAACATATCTCTTTACAAAAACAAACTTGCTTAAAGCTAATGTTTATTTCTTCAGCCTTAAACAATTGTTCCCCAAAATTTTACAACATCAGTCATTTATAATGCTATCTTTTTATATATTTAAAAAAATAGATTATATGGTACTTTTGTAAAAAATAAAGCAACAAAGGATTTCATTGATTTGAAAGCTCCACCCCCCCCCTGGAATGTTGCCTTCCTCATTCTGTTACAGTGAGTGTGGGTCCATGAAGGAGAAACAAGATCAGATGTGAAGTCAGTTTCTCTCAGGCTGAACTGCATTGCACTATGAATTGTAGATCCAAGTCATCCTGGTTTCAGTCTTATTTTCCCTGGCAGTTATTTCAGTAAAAGCCATCTGGAAACCATAGATTGTTGTCTAAATTTAAGATAAGCTTGTGTGTGTGACACTTGGTAACTTCTGAGTGAACATATGTGAACATGGCTGTTGGTTGTTCTTTAAAAAAACAAGTTATTGTTGTCAAAAAGAGTAAGTATGAAATTGATCTTTGGAGAAAAGTCAGGGGAGCATCACACTGTTCATCCTAGCAGCTTTATCTGGGAGATGCGAAATCTATCTGTGTTGCTATGGGAATCGTGGCTGGTGACTGTGGATTGAATGCATGGACAGGTCTTGTATAATATTCATGACTTGAGTGCAGCTGCCCTAATAGTTGACTGAGGGAGCTGCTCAGAGACCTTGAGTTCTAAAAAGGAGTTTCTGTATATCAGCTGGGAGGAAAATCCTCTTTAGGCCTCAGAGCCTTAACTGCTAGGCATCTCATAAACAGGAGGTGCAGGAGGTCTTTCTGACAGTGTGAGCTGGTAAAGCAAGGTGGACCCAGAGCCATCAATTGTTCTGCTCCCCGGGACATATAAAGTTGAAATTAAATAGTACTAAATAATGAATGTTTGCTAAATGTTTTGCAATTGAGAATCGAAATTTTACATGTTGTCTTTAGCGCCTGAACATAAAGAAAATAGCAGTTTATATTACAGAAGTAAGATCATTCTCTTGGTGGTGGTTTATGCACACAGACCTCAAACCATGTTTCAGGTTAATAGTTCTGATCATATAACCCAGTATGTCATAGATTTAGTTAGCAAAATCTTAATTTACCCGATGGGGGCATTTTTAGTCATGAACTCAGTGACATGGCTGCAGGGAATTTTTAAATTTTTGACTCAGCACAGATCAAAATATGGTGTCTAAGTTTTGGCCTAGAATACCAGCTTCCTGTTGTCCACGCTTTTGTCATCCTGCCAAAAACTTTCATAGATGCAAAAGATGTGAAAGATGAAAGAGAAAGAAGAACATTTAAAAACAAAGTCAAAATGGTAGCAGGACTATTTTCTATGTTTAGTAAAAATAATTGGTTCACGTCCACTTATCTTTCAAATTAGGTCAATATCATGAACTTTTGATGTGCTCACATGACTAATCTCAGAGGAGGACTTGAATATGTTCTAATTGAAGATGAGTGAACTATGAATTTAAGTTCATGTTCAGATCGTGGCTTGGTATATTATTTCCAGGATCCTTGGAGGAAGAATAGAAAAGAAGGATGATGGATGTCTGTTTCTTCATTTGGCTGGTTTTATTATTCATTTTTTATTAAAAGGTTGTACTCTTAGACCTCCCCACCCCAATTCTGCTGAAGGTCTTCAGTGGGGCTCTTGGTATTCGTTGTTTTTAATCTATTCTCTTTTGCCAACCTGTCATCATTCCCTGGTGGAACCAATTTGAATATGAAGTGTTTATGTTTAAAAATTCACAAATTAGGACTAGGATTGTAGCTTAGTTGGTAGAGTGTTTCCCCAACATGCACAAACCCCTGGGTTTGATCCTCAATCCCTCCTGAAGTGTGGTGGGAGCGGTGCGTGTTTAATCTGGAGCTGGTGGTTGGAGGATCAGAAGTTCAAGGTCGTTCTCAGCTGGGATTACATGAGTCTGCCTCAAAAATAAATGACATATGGATGAATGGTTTAATATAAAAGTTTTAGCGTTTTGCATATCCATTTTGAAAGAGCCAAATGTTTTCTCCCTTTATTTAGCAAACTCCCACAAACAGAAAAGGCTTTACAGGTTGATGATGTTTTTACTGATCACATGCAGATGCCTGGGAAAGACCTTAGCTGTGCTTTCCGATCCAAGATGGATATAAAGATGAACCACATTACCCACTAATTGCCCTAATAATGCCTCCACGAGGTAAGGTAATTGGCAAGTAGTGAACCAAGAAACACTGCCTTTTGAAATTGAGTGACATACAAAAGGTAATAGAACAAGGCAGCTGTGCTGGCAATAGAACCCAGAACTTTCCCTGCTCCCCTGTCATGGCTTCTATTAAATAAGACAGCTTTCAGGGTTTGCATCGATTCTGAGCTGAGTCAGTATCTCCTGACATGACTTGGTTTTTTTAACTTAGTTTTTTTCTGATCCCAAATTATGTGCTATGCTGCTAGTTAGTATGGACATATTCCGTAAATACCGCCTTGCTCCAGTTGATATTCTTTGATATAGCTTTCAACAGAATTTCTTGTTTCTCTTTTGATTTGTGTTTGTGAGTATATGATATGTGTTAGTGTTTGTAAGTGTGTATGGGTGTCTGTAAGCTACAGTGGAGGTCAGAAAACAACCTTGGGGTGTTGATTCTCTCCCTCCACCTTGTTGAGACAGGTCTTCTCTTTCTTATTGGGTTGCTGAGAAGGACAAACTTACTGGCCCTTGGGCCTCAAGGTTCCTCTGATGCTGATTCCATGGTTGTGGGCCTGTTCAGATTACTGATGTGTGTGCTACTTCGCATCCTGCTTTGTGATGATGGTGGGATCCAAACTCATTGGCAAACTTGCAGAGAAAGCACCATTACCACTGCCATCTACTAGCCCCTGACACGTATATGTTTATAGATTTAATTCATTCCCACATGAATCTTGTCAGAGATAAATGGCATGGCTCTGTTGGTTTGGCTTACTTTTCCTGTATCCTAGAAGAAAAAATGCAGAAGAATTACAGATGTCTACTTCTTCCTGTTACCATGCTGAAATGTGAACCTGTTATGATTGGCACGTAATAGACACCAAGTAAATATTTGTTGGATAAATAGAGAAGGGATGAATTATTTTGGGAACTGTGGTGAGGGTGATATTTTACTGAGAAGCAAAACTCCCTGGTTCTGTCAGGGACTATTATTGGGAATATCTTGGTGCAATGGTTGGAATTTGTCTCCAAAGTTCTAACGTTGGTAACTTCATCTCCAAGGGGACACTGTTGAAAGGTGAGGGCTAATAGGTGTTTGGTCATGAAAACTTTACCTTCATAAATGATTAATGCTATTGTAGAAGTGGGTTCATTGTCATCGAAAGGGCTTCCTTCTTCCCTCTCTTTCCTTCCTTCTTCCCTCTTTGTTTCTTTCTCCTTCCCTCCTTTTCTTCCTTTTTTCCTTCTTCACATTTTCCCTCCTTCTTTTTCCCCTCCCTCCTTTCCCCTTCCCTCATTCTCTCCTTCCCTCCATTTTGAGACAAAGTCTCTAGACCAGGCCAGTCCCCAATTCCCTATGTAACTAAGGATGACCTTGAAGTCTTAATGCTTAAAATTGTGATCCATCTGCCTCTGCCTGCCAAGTACTGGGATGGCAGTCATTGGACACCACATCTAATTTATGTGCTGCTGGGGATTGAACCCAGGGCATGCTGTGTAGCTAATCTAATCATTGGGCTCCATGCCAGCTCCCTTGGATTACCTTTGGCCCCTTCTCCCTCTCTTGCCTTTGATTTGTCCTTCTAGAGTGGGATGGTGGAGCAAGAAAGCGCTGACCCCATGTGGGCCTCTGATCTTGCATTCTCCAACATCGACAACTGGAAGCATCCATATTACTTATCCAATATATTCTTTATCTAAATCAATGATACATGTCTGTAATCCCAGGATTTGTAAAGAAGAAACAAAAAGATCACAAATTCAATGTCAGTCTGTACTACAAAGTGAGACCCTGTCTCCAAAAGATAAAGTATACAAGTCCATGGTGTTTTTGTTTTGTTTCGTTTTGTTTTACAAGGTAGGGCTTTACTCTAGCCCAGGCTGACCTGGCATTCACTATGTAGTCTCAGGATGGCCTTGAACCCATGGCAATCCTCCTACCTCTGCCTCTATAGTGACGGGATTAAAGGCAGTGCCACTGTGCCTGGCCATGTCCATGGCTTTTGGTCTAGAGATGTGCACTCCTGACTCTAATAAATTTCAGGACATTTTCGTTTCCTTCAAAATAGATCTCTCACCCATTAGTCATTTCCTGTTCTTGCCCTTTGTCCTAGAAAGCCACTATTCAACTTGCTCTCTGGATGTCCATTCTGGATATTGCATATTTTTTTTACAGAATTATATCATAGATAATTTTTTGCAACAGGATGCTTTTGTTTACATAATGTTCTTAATGCTCTTACTATAGTATTCCAAACTGAGGAGATGGCTAAGTGGTTAAAGGCATTCATTTGCAAAGCCTGCTAGCCTGGGTTCAATTTCCTGGAACCAATGGAAGGCAAGATACACAAAGTGGTGCATGCATCTGGAGTTCGTTTGCAGTGGCAAGAAGCCCTGTCATGCCCATTCATTCTCTCTCTCCCTTCCTCCCTCCTTCTCCATGAAAATAAACATATTTTTAAGTATTTCATTATGTAGATATTATACATTTTATTTTATTCATTTGTTCATTGACATGTGTGTGTGTTGTTTATACCCGTTAGGCATCATAATAATGCTGTTATGTACAAGTTTTTCATGGATGAGAAATATTTTTGTTTTTCATGTGTAAGTTTGATTGCATGATCACCTCTCTTTTTTCTTTCAATTGTAACTCATTTTGTCAAATATCATACCTTCTGCTCTGTAGACAGAGACAGCCCTGGGTAATCAAGTGGGGTGGGATGGGAGCTCAGGTCATAGTCCTAGGAGAAAGAAATGATACTTAGCTTGAAGTCCGTTCTTGTCGTCATTGCATGACTGCCACATTAAAGACATTGGACTTAGGGTAGCTGGTGCTTAGGAGGGACTGTAAGGCCAGAGCTACAAAGGACAATCGGGTGAGTCTTTTGTCTAATGATGCTTCTATTGCCTGTGAGCATGCAAAGAAAAAGAATGTGCTCAGCTGATGGAATGGAAAACGGTGGTACTGTGAATCTAGACCTTATGTTATAGATAGCTTAGGTTTGGCTTGTGAAGAGGAAAACAGAGAGAGAGAGAGAGAGAGAGAGAGAGAGAGAGAGAGAGAACAGGAACATGCCACATATACCCCCAGGGATTCAAGGTACCAAGGGTTTGGTAGCTAGAAAACATTGTATCTTCTAGCACAAGATTAATTGTGTTCCAGCCAACTGAAAATGTCTTTTTCTACCCTCACATGTAACCAGTAGTTTGGCTGGGTATAATTAGGCATGAATTTTTATTTTTTTCTTCTTTTTTTTTTTTTTAAAGATTGGTGAAAGTGTTCTTTTGTTGTCTTTTCGCTGTCACCAGTGCTGCTGGTATTCTGCCTCTGAGAATAGTTCTGCCATTTGTGTTTCTTGCTAACCTTTTGAAAATTGTTCTTCTTTGGGGATTTTGGCCATTCGGCACGATGCACCTTGGTGCAGTTTCTCACGTTTTCTTTGGGGTGGGGGCCAGTCATTTCATTTCTAGAAATTGTCTCAGTTTTCGTTGATAATTACGTTCCCTAAATTATCTTTTTCTACGTCTCCAGTGTGTTAGAATTTTGCTGAGATTTGTCTTCTACAGTCATTTTTCATTTTGCTTTTTTTTTTTTTACTTTTTCTCCTTATTTTCTAACCTTTGACTTTGGCTTCTCTACTGAAATGTTAATTTTTTGTTAAAATTCTGATTTTCCACAGTTAGAAAACTGTATGAATAGTTTGAGAACTTGTGAATGCCCAGGAGTGTGGATTTGTTTATTGTTTCAGGACACATTAGTGTATATTGCATTTTCCTCTATAGAAGATATAAAAAGTGTATGGAAGCCCAGTTCCCTAGTTCATGTGTTTGACTGGTAGATATGAGCACATACTCTCATATGCTCATTGTCCTACTCTTATTGCTAATTGGTAATAATGATGCTAACAACAATAATTATATCTACTGCCTGACTGCTGTCATGATGGGCTCTTCACAGTACATCTTAATTTTATGGACATATTTAATATATAAACATACCATAATTTGATTGGATTCCCATCCCATAATCCTCTTTTGTCCCCTGTCCCCCATCCATCCCCTGAGAACCTTCTTTTAAAAGGTAGACCTTCCTCAAGCTCACACACGCATACTCTCTCTCTTTTTACTCTGTGTGGTGTGGGGGGGCATATGCGCAACACACCATATGCTCGCCTGCAGTAGGGGCCTGTGGTGGCTTTGGATATTCTACTCCATCGCTTTTCCGCCTGTTCTTGTTTTGAGCCAGAGTCTGCTTTTACTGATGACCGAGTCACAGGGTTCTGAAGGCTGTGAGGTCCTCACTCCCTTTGGGACTGGGTTACAAGGCAGGTGTAGGTGGGATCTGGAGATTTTGACGTGTGCAGTCTCAGGTCCTCTCAGACTCTCACTCTTGATCAGGAAGCACACTTAACTGCTAAGCCATCTCTCCAGCACTCTAATTCTTTAAAAAAGATTAGATCTTTTAGTTAGTTAACAAAGAAGTGCAGTTCTGTAGGATTCATACCATCTTTGTTTTTTTGTATCCCTCCTCTCTCCTCTCCTTCTCCCATCTCTCTATTCCTCTTAGACATTTCCACCTCTGTATTCTGTCCCTCCAGTGGCCTGTTACTGCCCCCTTCCCTGATCCTACTCTTATCCTCTCTTTAAGCCTCAGTCTAGCCTCTTGGCCACTACTACTGACTCTTACAACTTAGGAATCTGAGTATTCCAAGCTAGGATCCACATGTGAGGGACAACATGTGGCATTTCTCTTTCTGAGCCTGAGTTACCTCACATGGTATAATATTTTGGATATGCATCCAGTTTCCTACAAACTTTATAATTTCATTTTTCTTTAAAACTGAGTAGAACTCCATTGTGCAAATGTACCACATCTTCATTATCCATTCATCCATTGATGTGCATCTAGGCTGGTTCCATTGTGCAGTGGTTGTTCTAGCTAGCCACCAAGCTCATTGAGCTTTGATTAAGCTTTCCTATGACTCTACTCAGCCAGCCACGCCATTCTTTTCCTTCTCTTAGTGTTGGTTCTGTCTTCCAGGTGCTGGCTAGCATACTAAGCCAAGATGGATATCCCTCTGGCTAGTCATTCTCCAGCTATTCACCATCAGGTTCTGTCTCTCCCCATTGTGGTTTGGCATCCAACCAGCTGCTCAGGCCTTGGTTTTCTGGCCTTTTTTATTTCTCAGCATGGTAAGAGTTTCCACAATGACCTCTACAGAGCCCCAGGGGATCTAAAGATCTCCTACGGACCACTTCAGTGGCCAAGGGGTACCCACCAAGCTGTGTGCCTTAGATTCAACCTAGCATTCAGCAAATCATTCTCCCTCCATGGTATAGATTGGAATTTCTATGAAAGTTTTTATTTGAATAGAATTTCACTTTCAGAGTGAGCTTTCAGCCACCACTATCTTGTCTCCCCTAAAACTTCAGTCCTCACTATGAGTCTGCACCTTTTTGCCTTCTCTCCTCAAGGGTTAGCATCTCAGGACTTCCTCTTCTTGGTGTCTCTCATTTCTGCCACCAACCCAAGCAGAGCTCCTTGTCATGGTTTGATCCAGGTGTCCCCCACAAACAATTGAATGTGTTCTGATAGATCGATCCTCAGCTGATGGCAGTTTGGGTTTTACAACCTCAATGAAGCTGTGTTGTCGGGGGCGGGCTTATGGGGTTATAAGCCAGCTTCCCTTGGCCAGTGTTTGGCACACCTTCCTGCCGCTGTTTGATGTGCTGTGGCGGAGGTGATGTCCACCCTCTGCTCATGCCATCGTTTTCCCTGCCAGGATGGAGACTCCCCTCGAGTCCGTAAACCAAATAATGCTGTGGCAGAGGTGATGTCCACCCCTCTGCTCATGCCATCGTTTTCCCTGCCAGGATGGAGACTCCCCTCGAGTCCAGAAGCCAAATAAACCCATTCCTCCACAAGCCACTTTTGTTTGGGTTCTTTCTGCGCAGCAACTAGAAAGCTGACTGCAACACTCCTCATCCTTCCCTCTAAACCCCTTCTTGGGCTGGAGAGATGGCTCAATGGTTTAAGGTCCTTGCCTGCAAAGCCTGATGGCGTAGGTTTAAATTTCCACCACCCACATAAAGCCAGATGCACAAAGGGGCCCATGCATCTGGAAGTTGTTTGCCGCAGCTGAATGAACTGGCTTGCCCATTCTCTCCATCTCTCTTCTATCTCTATTTGCTTATAAATAAATAAATAAAAATATTTTGCACCCCCTTCTTCTCTATAATTTCTCATTCCATAACTGTTGCCTCCATGGTCTCAAGCCTGAAACTATAATCAAGGATAGAGTATTCAACATATAAAGGTCACATTGGAAGTATTTTCGGTATAATAGGTCTCTGTTGCAAATCAACTTGGGGGAATGTGAATTTGAATTCCAGCTCTGCCATGGACCAGCAGCTTGAATTCTCAATAGATTCATGATAAGGTCAGTTTTTCCATCTGTAAAATGACTGGTAAGTTCTGCTTCTCAGGGTGCAGTGATAACTGAATGAGCTGACTTACATCAAGCATAGATAGGTTTTCTGGAACCTTCTCCCTCTTTCTTGGGCTTCTTAGGATGAGCACAGGCAACTTGAATGCAGGACATCTCCCATCAAGATGCCTCCCATCACAACACTCATTGTCTGATGGGAAATATGCATCAGAAATTATAAAGCCAGTGCCTTTGAGCTGGAGCAATGGCTCAGCAGTTAAAGGTGCTTACTTAGAAAGCCTGATGGCTCAGGTTCGATTCCCCAGTATTCAAGTAAAGCCAGATGCACAAAGTGGCAAATGCATCTGGAGTTCATTTGCAGTGGCAAGAGGCCCTGGTGCATCCATACTCACATGTCCTCTCTCTCTCTCTCTCTCTCTCTCTCTCTCTCTCTCTCTCTGAAGATAAATAAATTTAAATATTTGCAAATACAGTGTCTATTTCCTTGTTTATGTATGTCACCACATCTATTTTATATAACTACTATTCTGCTAGAATTATTTGTTTGTCATTTGCTGTAATGATATTGGGAAACTTTGTAACCACTAATGGCTGCAGACCTGAGTGGGATGTGCCTAACATTGACATTGACTGATATTACGGTACCTCATTGTGACACCTCAGATTGTAGCCCTGTTGTAATAGGGGAGCTGAGGATTAGAACTTAAAGAGTCCTCATGATAATTCAAATGTACCTCAGAACTTAAGGAGTACCCAAATTCTTGTCTTATAGACAAGAACTAAAGAATTAAAAGTATAGACCACCAGAGGATAAGGTATAGTGGGAGACTTTATTCAAAAGAAAATGGGAAGTTACAGAGATCTCCAGCCTCCAGTGTGGAGAGAACACGTGGGAGAGGGTTTAACAAAGTCTATGGTGTTCAGCCAAACAAGCAGAAGGAGGAAAGATCACGAGAAGGAAAGGTTCTTGTGAAAAAGAACCCCAGCCATTAGTCTATGGTGAGAGGCCCTTACCTATCGTCCTTCTGCTAGGCTATATGAGGAAGAGAAGAGACATATTTTCTGTTCAGTGAGTGTCCCTATTCCAGGTGAGCAGAGAGACAGCTTATTGGTCTATCTTTCACCAATCAGTTTCAGGATTAGGTTTGAACTCTAGTTAGAAACACCTCCCACTCAAGGGGAGGGGTCTATGGAACTTGCCTGAAGGCGTTAACTGTCACGCTGTCACTAAGACATGCTTTCTGTCTCTTGAACTATGACTCTGAGGAAACTAAGATGTTCCTTGCATTCCTCATACCAGAGCAGTCCCCTTGCTGGTTATCACGTGTGTGTAATAAGCCTGCTCTTCTCTGAGTGGCAGCCTATGGTGCCACTCCTTAGCTCAGTGGCACTCTTCTCAGAAGCTCTTTCTGAGTGACACCTGAATATTATGGGAATAAACTTGCATAATGCTCTCTTTTTCTTTAGGATTATATGTATCTTGGCAGTCTGCCTATGAGTTTGTTCTAAGTTTTCCACAGAAATGTGTGAGAGTCACACATTTTCAAAAGAGCCTTGTCTCTGGATACCCTCCCCTACCATGGCTCTTACATTCTTTCCACCCCACCAAGGAGGGCCCCCAGTGGGTTGGAGACAGCGAGGAGGGAAATGGGAGTATCATAATAAGATCTGATCATACGATGTATCTAATTAAGAATATATATATATATATATATATTCCATCATATATATATGCCTTGTGTACTAATTCAGTGATCTTTCACATTGCATTTGTGAGTTTCATTGATGGAAGTTTGAGAGGCCTGAGGTTTAAGAATCCTTATAAGGATTGTTAACAATACTGACTTGTGGCTATTTCAAAACCATAAATGGATTGGGGAAGAATTATTATAAACTTTGTGGCTCAAGCCTTCTTCTCTCGATCTCTTAAGGAGCTGTAAGTGTACCATTGTAAACACAGCTATAAATACATGATTCTTCCTTCTCAGATATTAGCAAGGGACATCATAAAGACCCATGCAGAGATCTAGTCTCCCCTGAGTTTCATTGAATTTTGCCCTTCCTAGCAGGACTAAATAAAAAATGCTGGAACTGTGCTAGAGTCGAGTTTATTTAACTAAACAAACAATTGCTCAGTGGCTTGGATTTTCTGAGCAAAGCTGGAGAAGCGAGCTTAGATCTGGCTTTTCCCTCACAAGGCTTGTGGGCTAGTGGCCGTGCCAGAAATGCGTGTCATTGGATGGGTCATGCAATTAGTGAGACTAGCAAATGCTGTGGGGACACAAGCAGGTGGATCTCAGCGCTAGTGTGGCAGGGTAAGGAGGCACAGAGGGCTCTATGGGTTAGAGTTGTCCTATCATGAATGTGAGGGCAGAGGGCTTGCCACTCAGCATGTGCCTCTGTGGGGTTAACAGAAGGAATGCTGACGGATGGAGCCAACAAAGCCTGCTAATTTTAATTTTGTTTTAATCCCCACTTGATTGTGAATTGACCTTCAAGTAAAATCTTGGTTCACATGGGAAGCATTTTTATGAGTATATATGTGGTGTGCATAGGCGCACAGGTGCGCGGGTGTGCACACATACGTGGAGGTCAATGTCTGGGCTCGGCTTCAGTCAGTCTTCATCTTATTCTTTGAAACAGGGTCCTCTCTGACTCAGCTAGTTGGTTAGCCAGTCAGTCCCAGGATTTGCCCATCTCTCCCTCCTCAGTACTGGGATTCCAGGTGCCACCAAACCCAGCTTTCATGGCTCCTGGGCCTCTGACCTCAGGTCCTGAAGTTTCCACATCTATGGCTTTGGGGTATAACATTATCCACATCCACAATATACTTCTGCCAAAATTTTTCTGCATCTTAAGACTGACTTGTATTGATTTGGTCTTTAGTATACAAATATCTTGAGCTAAGATTTCTTGAAGCAAATAAATTTTGAGCTAAAAAAAGGAAGTGACACGGACTCATCTGCTAAGCCATTTGAAACGGTTCTATGAATACAGTTCAGTAGTGCCCACTAGCCAGCACTGTTGATGCTTTCAATTTGCCACTGAACACTTGAACTTTTTCTTCCTCTCTGCTTTTGTGAGTACTTCTGTCAAGTCTCTTTAATGTTTCAATGGTCCGATTGAGCCATGCCATCATCAGGTAGCTGTCACTGCTGGTATATGTGTGTGTGTGTGTGTGTGTGTGTGTGTGTGTGTGTGTGTGTGTGTACAAAGTCTTACTGTTTAACTTCCCACCATGGACCTTTCCTTGCTCCATGAGAAAAGCAGAAAAGACAAGTAATCTCAATTTAGACAGTTCTTGGACAGGTAGTACCAACCACCTTGAGGTCATGAATGTCCAGGTATCTTGTTTCCAGAAGACAGAATTGTCAGCACTCCTCCCCTTCATTTGGCTCTTACAATCTGTTGCAGTCAGCTTTCTAGTTGCTGCCCAGAAAGAACCCAAACAGAAGCGGCTTGTGGAGGAATGGGCTTATCTGGTTTACGGATTCGAGGGGAGACTCCAGCCTGGCAGGGAAAACGATGGCATGAGCAGAGGGCTGGACATTACCTCTGCCACAGCACTGTTTTATGGAGGAATGAGTTTATTTGGCTTACAGACTCGAGGGGAGACTCCAGCCTGGCAGGGAAAACGATGGCATGAGCAGAGGGTGGACATCACCTCTGCCACAGCACTGTTTTATGGAGGAATGGGTTTATTTGGCTTACAGACTCGAGGGGAGACTCCAGCCTGGCAGGGAAAACGATGGCATGAGCAGAGGGTGGACATCACCTCTGCCACAGCACTGTTTTATGGAGGAATGGGTTTATTTGGCTTACAGACTCGAGGGGAGACTCCAG
>PVHP010004911.1:43077-68653 GCA_004024765.1 Zapus hudsonius
CTCTGCCACAGCACTGCAAACAGCGGCAGGAAGGTGTGCCAAACACTGGCAAGGGGAAGCTGGCTTATAACCCCATAAGCCCGCCCCTGACAACACAGCTTCATCAAGGTTGTAAAACCCAAACTGCCATCAGCTGAGGATCGATCTATCAGAACACATTCATTTGTTTGTGGGGGACACCTGGATCAAACCATGACACAATCTTTCCACCAACTCTTCAGCAATGGCCCCTGAGCTTCAGAGGTGGGATAGAGATGCCTCGCTTTGTATTGACCACCCCACTGTAACTTCTGAGCAGTTTGATGAGTTTTAAGTCACCTTAGTGGTTACTATCATCTAAAAAGTAAAAGTGACATTAATGTATGTGCTTAAACAGAAGTATTTAGAAGGTAGGTGGTCATAATATATCCATTAGCCAAACAACAGAAGTAATTCTCCCTAAGGTTTATGACCTCCCCAGTCATAGGCTTTGGACTAGGTTTTTACTAGCAGACATGGATTTTCTCCCATGGAAAGGGCCTCAAGTCCAATCAGAGAGCAGTTGGTTTTCCCCATCGCAGACACACCACCATTGCACCAGTTGGCACGTTTGGCCTGGCTGTCCAGCCATAGATCCTGCAGGGTCCACGTCTGCTTAATACCTTTGATGACCTTCCTTCCCCCACAGGCTGCATAGCTCTTTCCAGCACTATATGAGTTAGTCAACAGGGAGAAGGCTTCCAGCTCAGCTCAAGCCTTGATTTCTCAGTGTCCTGCAACCCAAGTATGTGGAGTCTTCAGCAATAGGGTCTTACCATCCATTTCTGGCGAGCACCCAAGACTCACTAGACGGTATCCCACCCCAGCACTGAAATTTTTCCAATAGCAATCTATGGCTTTGGGGTATAACATTATCCACATCCACAATATATTTCTGCCAAAATTTTTCTGCATCTTAAGACTGAATTGTATTGATTTGGTCTTTAGTATACAAATATCTTGAGCTAAGATTTCTTGAAGCAAATAAATTTTGAGCTATTAAAGGAAGAGATCCAGCATGAATTCTGTATGTTCGCTTCATTGGAGGGTCAGTGAAATGAGCTTAACAATTTTCAGTGAGACACTTTCTTAGAGAAATGTAGAAATAATCCACTATTTATGAAACAGGTTGTATGAGGAATGCTGAGCATGGACTTCAGGGTGAGGGATAGAAAATATTGTTTCTGAGGAAGAAAATGAGTGTATAAAAATTAGAGCAGCCGGGAGTGGTGGCGCACGCCTTTAATCCCAGCACTCGGGAGGCAGAGGTAGGAGGATTGCCATGAGTTCAAGGCCAGCCTGAGACTACAGAGTGAATTCCAGGTCAGCCTGGACTAGAGCGAGACCCTACCTCGAAAAACCAAAAAAAAAAAAAAAAATTAGAGCAGACCAAAAAGAAAGTTATATGTTACCGTTGACTAGAGCAAGATGAAAATATGCTCTAAAGATGAAGCCAGGTGCACACCTTTAATCCCAGGCAGAGGCAGGAGGATTGCCATGAGTTCAAGGCCAGCCTGAGACTACATTGTGAATTCCAGATCAGCCTGGGCTAGAGCGAGACCCTACCTCAAAAATAGAGAAAAAAAAGGAGGAGGAGGATGAAACTACTTTTCATGGTGGTTTTAAAATAAATTTTTTGGCTTAAAAAACTGAATCTGTCTGGAGGCCCTGGTGTGCCCATTTTCTCTCTCTCTCTCTCTCTCTCTCTCTCTCTCTCTCTCTCTCTCTCTCTCTCTTTCTCTCTCTCCCTCTCATAAATAAATAAATAAAACTTTTTTCAAAAAAACCTAAATCCTATTTTTAGAAAGACGAATTACATTATTAGCTATAAAATATATTCTAATAATTTCCTGCCAGGAGTTCTTTGTACTGATATTTATCTACAAGATTAGTGCCCATTATTATTTTTTAAATATTTTTATTTGTTATAATTTTTGTAAGGAAAGTGAGAGAGAGAGAGGGAGAGAGAGAGAGAGAGAGAGAGAGAGAGAGAGAGAGAGAGAATAGGCATGCCAGGGCTCCTTGCCACTATAAACTCCAGGTGCTTGCACAACTTTATGCATCTGGCTTGATGTGGGTACTGGGAAATTGAACCCAAGTCGTCAGGCTTTGCAAGCAAGCACCTTTTAAACACGGAGCCATCTCTCAAGTCTTGTATAGATGAGGCCATATTCATCCTGCCTTTCCTAGCACAGGAAAGCTAGCAAGAAGAAGCTAGACAGTCTAGTATTTTTCATTCCTGTTTTACCTTTAAACAACCAGTTATTCCCTTTCCTCCTAAGAGGAACTGTAGTCACCCTCGAATGAAATATTTATAAGGTTAATTGTTACTTTGCATTTAAATCAACCTAGATTCCTTCCAGACAAGAGTTAAGTTACAAGTTCTTTTACAAGGAACTCCATGTCTCACACACTCAGCCAAACTAAAGGAGACCCTTGGTGAATGACTTATGAAATAGGGAATGCCACAGTATATTAGGCCAGGAGCTGCTGCTTCCCTGGGTGTCGAGGACTTGCTTCATTTTCTTAGGTAATGTATGTATAGAATGGAGGATAGAGACAGAGAATGACGGGATGAACAAGGGACTCACAGCCACAGCCATTCAATCAACACAGGATAAGCCAGGGGGACAGAAACCAATGATTTTCAACACAAAGCCCCCTAAGCGCACAACATTAAAGCAGCCTTAATACTCATCCACTATGACTCAGGGAACTGAGAGGAAGAGGGGGCGGAAAGATTGTGATAGCCGTGGTGGGGGAGACTGTCCAGAGGCATGGCACCCCTCAGTAACAACACACTTGGGCCAGGAGAACCGGGCTGAGTACTAGGCTATACATGGTCCCCTGCCACAAGGACTGATCCAAAAGACCCATGGAAGAGGATATCCAGCTGATTGGGGATGGGGAAGGGGGGCATTTTGGAATTGGGGATAACAACTCATTGTTTGCCCACTAAATAATGTAACTCATTATGGTCAATAAATATATATATTAAAAAAAAAAGAATGGAGGATAGAATTCCTTTGACTAGAGAAAGATCTCTGCATGCTGTATTACCGTCCAGTGACTGAACACTCACTCTTGCAAGGGTCACCAACCTTGTGGTAACAGCCTTGGGAACCTATCATGATTAAGCCTGGGTCCTTGATCTAAGAGAATATTCTTTAAAAATGTTTCATTTATTTGTAAGCATATAGAGAAGAGAGACAGAGAGAATGGGCATGTCAGGGCCACCAGCCTCTGCAAATGAACTCCAGATACATGCATATACTTAGTCCATCTGGCTTTACATGAGTACTTGGGAATGAAACTCTGGTCATTAGGCTTTGCAGGCAAGCGCCTTAACTGCTAAGCCATCCCTCCAGTCCCAAGAGAATATTTTAATAGTAACAATAGTAAGTACTTTTTTCATCGCTTTGGCAAAATACAGCATAAGAAGTAACTTAAGGAAGGAAGAGTTTATTTTGGAACAGTCCATCATAGTAGGAAGGAATGGTGCCAAGACCAGGAGACAACTGGTCACATTCAGTCCACAGTGAGGAAGCAGAGGCTTTTGATTCACTCTAAGACCCCAGGCCATGGGACTGACGGTGCCATCCCCATTTAGTATGGGTCTTTCCCAATGCAACTGACCTAATGTAGATACTCCTCTACAGATTTGCCCTGAGGCTCCTCTCAGTGGATCCTCTTGGTGTGGTCAAGTTGGTCAGTATTAACCATCACAGTGATGTTATGGGAGTATGAAATTGCATCTTACTTCACTGCTCACTTTGAGATGAGAGCTAGAAGGGGGTCATGCTAAGGCCCATGGCATGTATGTTGTGCTAGGGGTTCAGGAAGCACTGTGTGTTTAGTTGCCTTTTTCCCACCTGGTAGACCAGATAGACATGTGAGTTGGCATTTCACAGATGGCAGCTGAATGAGCACCCTCTTGTGCAGATGACCAGAAAGTCAGAAAAAGGGATTCGTTAAAATCTTAATTTTTTTGGCTAATTTTTAGTATAGTTATAAACTAGAATTAACCCTTTGCAAAAATACAAAGCCTCATCTCTCAGGATCAGTCTACATAGGAGCAAAGGCTCTCTAGGAAACAGAGCCGATGGGATAGGCTGAGATGTAAAAGGAGAAACAGATGAGAGTTAGGAGATCGGGTCACATGATTACAGAGTCTGAGAAGTCTGCCTGGCCAGTTATCCATAACCTAGAGCCCAAGCCAGAATTCAAAACCAGAGAACCAGCCAATGGTATAACTACACAGAAAGATCTGTGTCCCATTCAGCTCAAACAAGTAGGATAAAGGAGCACATTTTTCTTCCAATTTTTACCCTGCTCTGTAACTTAGACTAGATGATGCTTATTCACACTTGAGAGAACGGTGAACTTCACCGAGGCCAGAGAGATGGACAGCTCTCATTAACACTGTGGCTTTTATTTGCAGGGTCTTCAGAGATCCCTAAGGATATACAAAATCTACGACCTTCTTAGTCATTATCCAGCCTTCTTCCAGTTAGAATGGCTGGTGTCAGAGGTCACTCCTTGAGCATGTGCAGTGTTTTCCTTTGCTCTCTGATACTTGAGGAGAGTATCCCGAGCATTCTCAGAGTTCTGGTTTTGGCTGTGTTTAGTCTAGTGTGAAGCAGAGGTTGGACAAATGTACACTATTCTAAATACTTTCATGTCCTATAGCTGTCAGTCGTGTTCTAGTTTAAACATTTGTCAGTGACTAGTGATTCCAATGTTTTGTTTTAAGATTTTTTTCAATGGCATTTATGAAAGAGAATCAAACTAAAACATCCTCTCAAGTTTGGCCGGTGTAGCAGATAGTGGGAGTTAATCTTCTCTGAGGTTTTGATTGGCCACATGCCTATGGTGGCATACTGTTTGTGTACTTTTGAGTTGCTTTATTATTATGTGTTAACTCACATAAGATATAATTGCCATACCTACCTTATTTACTCTTGTCAGATTATCTGACTTAGATAACTGTGTGCCCATTAGCTTGACAGAGGGGATCCTGCCTCTGGATCACAAAAGGGTGACACTTTCTGGTGTCATGTCCTTTCTACCTGAATCATACAGAAACCTTCTACCAGCTTCTTGATAAAAGAAAATGAAATGTTCAGTTTCAGCAAAAGGATTTTCCCTGCCCAAAGGTTCAGAGTTCACTGATAGCAGCTGTGTGCTGGCATGATCTGCTGCTCTGTGGTCTAGGCTTTGTCTCTCCTTTCTTGTTCCCTCCGTCCTCAGAAAACTAGCTTGTGCTTCTCCTCCAGCCCTGGTGGCACCCTAATTTGTGTTTCTCCCCAAATATGCACAACTTGGACTGAGATCTATCTTGTTGACACTTGAAATTTATTTCCTTTCAGAAACTTGGCATGTAATTGTCGGGCAAATGAATCAGATTATTTGATACAGAATGGGAATGTGTGAATAGAATCATAAAATGTTGCCATCTTGTAACTTCTTTTTCTTAGAACTTTTTAATGGATGAGATTAGAGTTTATCTCCTTTGCATGCGGCCTCAGGAAGTGATGAATCTGCACAGTTCACATATAGCCTCCTCCAAGGCCAGATACTGAGTGATACAGTGATTTGGGGTTACTTCATTGCATTCTTTAGGTTTTTTTTAGAGCTATTAAATAGTTTTAGGCAGAAGTAGTAGGGTGATTTAAATTAGGTGTCCCTCATAAACTCATGTGTTGAAGTCTTACTTACCAGCTGATGGCAGTTTGGGAGGTGGAGCCTTGCTGGAGGAAGTGTATTGTTGGGGACGGGTTGGGGGTGTGATAGCCCATTGCCCCTTGCTAGATTTTGCCTCTTGCTCCTGCTACTGTGTCCACCTGCTGTGGCAGATGTGATGTCCAGCCTGTGCTCATGCCATGCCTTTCCCAGACATCATGCAGCTTTCCTTCAAGATTTTAAGTCAATGGCTGACTCAATGGTTAATTGCAAAGTCTGGCAGCCCAGATTCAAATCCCCAGTATCCATGTAAAGCCAGGTATGCAAAGAGGCACATGCATCTGCAGTTCATTTGCAGTGGCTGAGACTCTGGTTAACAACTCTCTCTCTCTCTTTCTCTCTCTCTGCCTGCAAATAATAAAATATTACTTTAAAACATTATAAGTTAAAATAAATACCTTTCCTCCTATCAGATGCTTTGGGTCAGGTATTTTATCCCAGCAATGTGAAAGGAACTCCAACCAGTAGTATCAGAAGACCTTTTAGAAAGTTCTATTCATCAGAGTGGGGTCTAACACACCCCTACTTTCTGGAACATAAGCTGAAGAAAGATTCAGTGGGAACTATATATAAGACCTTTTTAAATATTTTATTTATTTGAGAGAGTGAGTATGGTTGTGCCAGGAATTCCTACCATTGCAAACAAGCTTCAGATGCATATGCTACTTTGAGCATCTGGTTCTACGTGGGTTCAGAGGAATTGAACTTGGGCTTTGTAAGCAAGCAGATTTAACCGCTAAGCAATCTCTCCAGCCCCACAAAAGACCTTTTGGGTGAACCCATGGCATTTTCTTTCCAATGACATGTTTCTTCCCCAAGAATATTATTTGTCCTTTCAGATTAATTTTAAAAATAAGAATGGAACTCTAACTTTTGTGGGAAAAAAACAAAAAGCTCTTTTTAATAATCCAAGACATCAAGCTACCCATTAAGACTGTCCTTGGACTTTAAATTAGTCAAAGGTTGAAGACTCTAAAACGAGCCAAAGGCTGCATCCTGCTTGAAGTAAGAGTTAGAATCTAAATGATAATGGACTTATCTGGCACTAAGCAAAAGTTTCACTCCCTATGGATCCTCCCTGATATGATTGTGGTGGCTCCTCTCTTGCCAGGATCTCATCCATGGGCCTACGGTTGGTTGGTAGGGTTAGATGGGCCACAGCTCTCTCGAGACAGCCCACGGAGGAGGATATACAACTGATCAGGGATGGGGAGGGGGGGAATTGGGGAATTCAGGATAACAACGCATGGTTTGCCCACTAAATAATGTAACTCATTATGGATAATAAATATATATTTTTTAAAAAAAGTTTCACTCCTTTGTGATCCTGTCTTCTTGCCCAATGAATCCCCATTACAACTGTTCAAAATGATCAAAATAAAATTCCCAAAACATTTCAGAAATCTCTAGGAGAAAGATATTCCATGACCTTATAGTTTGAAAGCAACATTGAATACAGCCTAAATGTATGTTTTTTTCAAATACATGTTTTAATAATATTGAAATGAAAGATGAATGAGCAGGGTCCTTCTTATCTCTGTCTTTTTACCATACTAGAGCATAACTGATGAGATCAGATGCTGTTTCTTCATCAGATGTGTGCATCGGTATACATACGGGTATATATGCACATGCGTATGAGATTGTGTTAGGTTCAAGGTGAGGCTGATGCTTCAGATAGGCACAGCACAATGGAGGGACCAGCAGCACACCTCTCGGACCAGAAGAGAGCATGTTTCAGGAATAGCACTTCATATAACTGCATTTGGGATCACCGATAGCCAATCCCCCTTTTGTAAAGATATGGTGCTTTCAATCCCAGCATCTTTCATAATCAGTGTGGAAACAGGTGACAAACTACACACTAGGTTCAGCATTATTCTGAGTCTGTTTGCTTTAGTGTTTTGTGGTCCAGGTATAAGCATGGAATGGAGTAGGAACAGACTCTCGTTCTGCAACTCAGTGGCTTTGTTTGAATGACTTTACTTGATTCAGGATGGTCAGAAGTCTGTAGTTGGAGGTGTCTATTGGTACTGATAAGGAAAAGCCCTTTGAGGTTTGGGGCTAGGATGCCATATCTATAAGTTTAGAATTAGTGATTATAATTATTTAAATTTAAGAATTGCATAAATACCTATAGAAAATAAAAAATTTTATGCAAAGTTGGAAGCTTTTTAGGCACCAGTCCTCTTTCCTATGGTCAAAACTGTTGTCCTTAATAGGTGTTTATTTAAATAACTTGAAACTGCTTGGAACACACCTGTTGGGTTAGAACAAACTATGTTACAGTACTAATAACCATTTCGACAAGAGCAATAGTAAAATTAATAGCAAGCTAATTTTGGTCTTTCTCTGAAGGGCATATGACATGTTTTACATAGAATACTCATTTCAGAGCCTAAAAGGTGGAGCATTTAGGCAATCAGTGAGAAGTCAAGGATTTGAGTGTAGGTTTTTCAAATCGGTAGTTGGGGTGAGAAAGAAATTTTTCACATGGCATGCTTTTAGCATCCATCGCCTTTATTCATGCTTTAGTCCTGAAAACAAAAGCTACCTTAAATATTTCAGGGACAAGGTGATGTAGTACAGAGGAAACAGAGGTGACAAGACCTGAAGGGACTGAAGGAGTAAAGTTGGGGGAGGAGCCAGTTCTCAAACCTTGGAAGACTGAGCACCAACACTGTAGAAAACATTCTCAGCACACAACTCACCACAGCCTTTCTCCAACATTCTAGTCTTTTGGCCACTTTACATTCTTAAAAACGATTTTCAACACAAAAACCCCTAAGCTCACAACAATAAAGCAGCCTAATGCTCATCCACCATGACTCAGGGAACTATGTGGAAGAGGGGGCGGAAAGATTGTGAGAGCTGTGGTGGGGGAGATTATCCAGAGGCATGGCCAGGAGAACCTGGCTGAATACTAGGCTCTCCATGGTCCCCTGTCACAAGGACTGATCCAGACGACCCATGGAGGAGGTTATCCAGCGGAGTGGGGAGGGGAGGGCAGCGGGGAATTGGGGATAACAACTCATTGTTTGCCCACTAAATATTGTAACTCATTATGGACAATAAAAAAAACACCAAATACACGAGAAGACTTAGCATCTTATATCTTAGGGTATATCTGCTGATGTTTACTGCATTGGAAATCAGAACAGAACATGTACAATCTGAGGAGTACAGACCACGCAATGCCTTAGCCATCAGGTTGAAGATAATCTTATCACCGGCCATGTAGCTTCTGGACAATGTCACCATGAGAGAGAGAATATAAAAAGGCTCATGATATCTTAGTACAATTATGATGGTGTTTTTGACCTTGTGGAAATCTTTAAAGTGACTGTGTTGTTTCTACGACTCCTGAACCAGACTTAAGAATTGATGGGCCTGGCATGGTGGCACACATCTGTGGTGGTTTGATTCAGGTGTCTCCCCACAAATGTATATATGTTCTGAACTGCTTAATCCCCACCTGAGGGCATTTTGGGTATTGGAACCTTGTTGGAGGTGTGTTTTGGGGGGTGGGCTTGTGGGGGTTATAGCCAGCTTCCCCTTGCCAGTTTTTGGCATGCCTTCTTGCTGCTGTTTGCAGTGCTGTGGTGCAGGTGATGTCCACCCTCTGATCATGCTGTCATTTTCCCTGCCATCATGGAGCTTTGCCTTAAGTCTGTAAGCAAACATCAACTCATCCACCAAAGATGCTTTTTGGTTGGGTTCTTTGTCACAGCAATGAGAAAACTGACTATAACAACACCTTTAATCCCAGCACTATGTAGAGGTAGGAGGATCACTGTGAGTTTGAGGCCACCCTGAGACTGCATAGTGAATTCCAGGTTGTCTGAGCTAGACTGAGACCCTACCTTGGAAAAACAAAAACATCCAGGTGTTGTGCACATACCTTTAATTCCAGCACTCAGGAGGCAGAGGTAGGAGGATTACTGAGTTCAAGGCAAGCCTGAGACTACTTAGTGGATTCCAGGTCAGCCTGAGCTATACAGCAAGACCCTACCTGGCAGAAATTCCATATGCATGGGCTACACGAGGCATCTATGGCCTGTGATGCCTAGAGAAGCTGGAGGTTCGGGAAGCACTGGGCTGAGTTGGCTGTAAACAAGCCAGTGCCTCTCATTCAACAGCTAGGAAAATCCATCCATTTTGACAAGACTGCACAGATGTAACGTGAAGCATTCCCTTGCTTTTCCTGGAACTTCTGACTTCTTCACAGTGATCACCTCATTTACTCAGTCTAATAACAATGAAATAATGGTCAACTAGGTCTTAGACTACTTTCTCTAAAACCTTTCATTTATCGCTAAAGCTTTCTATTTATAGGTGAAGATTCACACAACAGAATTATTGGGATCTACATAGAGGTTGCCCAACCCAGGTCCCATTTGCAGGGCTAAAACATCAGTGAGCCAGAGCGTTTGCTCTTGTATAGATCAGGCCTTGGGTAAAGGCAACGTTTTAAGTACTTCAAGAATCTAAAGAGCATCTCTATCTTATTTTAGACAGTCTAATTTTAAAAAACCTTCAGGATAAAAATGACTTCTGTGTTGTTATCCTGACTTCCCCAATTCCCCCCCTCCCCATCCCTGATCAGTTGTATATCCTCCTCCGTGGGCTGTCTGGATTAGTCCTTGTGGCAAGGGATCCTGTATATCTTAGTACTCATCCCGGTCTTCCTGGCCCAAGTGTGTTGTTACTGATGGGTGCCATGCCTCCGGACGCATGGTTTGCCCACTAAATAATGTAACTCATTATGGACAATAAATATATATTTTAAAAAAAAAAAAGAGTTACTAAAAAGGTCAAGTTGACAACAAAACCTAACCATCACAGCATGTATGAGCAATTTCTTCCTATGTAGTGCTATGGAGCATGTCTTTATGTCAGTGTGCCAAAACTTGTTTATTCATTTATAACTAGACTGATATTTCATTTGTTTAGAATTTAGGTTTTATGAATAAAGTGGACATTAATATTTTAAAAAAAATGACTTCTGTGAAGAATGTTTTAACAGGTGAGATTAGTTAGGTTGTGAGACCTTGAAAGTCTTAACAGGTACAGTGAGAGAACAAAACACAATGAGTTAAGTCACATTTTATGAACGGTAAGAAGAGCTTTCTCCTCATTGATAGATATGTTTAGAAATTTCTGTTTAATTTCAAATCTGAGAAATATCCTAGAAATCATTCAAAATATACTAGCCCAGCCATTTTGACAGGAAAGCAGAAACTTGAATGTCTTGGAATGATATGTCCTTGGTTGACAAATCTGAGAACAACAATGAAAAATATATTTTAAACTACTCAAAGAATAAAAGCAATCCTTGTGTCGCATTTCTTTTTCCTGCCCTCTACCAGTAATTTTTTTAAATAAAAAATTAGAAAAAACCTTTTAAGGTCTTATTGGTCTTTGAAAATGTGTGCACATTAATTACCCATCACATATATGTGGCTTTATAATCAAAAAGATTGTTGCTAGCCCAACATATTTGGCATTTTTTAACCCAAAGGCACCTGAAAAAAAATAACCAGAGATTCTTAAACATATACAATGTAAGTTTCCATTTCATTTCCATTCAATGCCAAACCCAAAGAAGCTGATACAACTGAACAAAAATAAATTGTGGTGTTTTTTTCTTTATACATAGAAAGAGAATATGCAAAGATAAATGTTCAGAAATCAGAATTTGCCAAGGATTACCACACATGCCTGAATATAAAATGAGGATTTTCCCTTGAAATTATTCTTCAGGAAAAGCTTGCCTTATCTTTGAGCCTCTACAAATCTTTAGTGGTACAAGAAGCCCATTTTCAGTTTCTTTATCATGTACAACACTGTAATATTTGCTAAAGATTCATTGGTCTGAATGATCTCAGTCAATTTTATTTTAATGTGTTTATATGAATCTCTTGATGAACTTGGCTTAAACATTTAAGTGGAGAGTTATCGTTTATTCCTGGGAATATTAACTCACAATGATAATATTGGGTGTTATAGTTAACATGATGGAATTCAAACAAGTATTGATTCCAACAAGTTAAATGGAAGTTTCCTCTGGAAATTGGTTATATGACTTCGTCCATCTCTGTACTAATGTCCATGATGGAGGTAAAAAAAAATGCAAACGGTTTCTTTGTGAGGTAATGGTTATATAATATGACATTTAAATAATTTACATATGAATTGTAAGTACAAGTTTTTATGAGGACAAAAAATGTCATCTCTGTGACATTCCCAGCACACATGGGTCTGCCCCAGGAAAGCTTTGTTTTTCATGCATGTCTCAGTCCATCACTCTCTGTACAGTGCTGAAAGATCTAGGCTCTGTCTACTTTATGGCCCACCTTGGTTAACACACAGCATCCAAAAGAGAAAGAATAGGGAGAGACCACAAGGGTCATCGTTTTGCTTGGCTGAAAAATACTGCTTTGGCTGAAACACAATCACTTGGGCCCCATGTCTCTTCCAGGAAAACTGGAAAACAAGGAAGAAAAGGGAGTCAGTGAGCAGCCATGGCCTTCCATGGCTTATGATTATCTTTTGCCATCATACGAGTTCTTTCAAGTTTAAGATCCTCATTTGTAAAACCCATGACCTGGATACATTTGGACTCTCCTTCTGTTTGTACACTTTATTGGCAATACTCGCCTCAAATTCTAACCAGAGAAGAAAATACTGTGTTAGACTTTTAAAAAATTATTTGTGTGTGTATGTGTGGGAGGACAGGTGCACACGTGCCCTGTCATGTGTGTGGAGGGCAGAGGACACAGCCTTATAGTGTCAGTCATCTCCATCTACCTTCCTTTGAGGCAGAGCATCACTTGTTCAGCCACTGGAAAGGCCGGTCTATGTTCAGGATTCTCCTGCCTCTACCTCACATCACTGTGGACACATTGGGATTACAGACATGCATGCCACATCCAGTTATACATGGTTGTTGGAGATCCAACGTGGTCAACAAGCTGGCAGAGCAAGCACCTTTGACTACTGAGCAATCTCCTCAACCACTATTAAAGGTCTTTGGAATCAAGGGAAATTGACACAGAAGAAATATAGAATTATATTACACAAGTGTGATTGAAAGCTGAGGGACAGATGCCTTTTGACTTCAGGTTCTATTTAAATTTCATATCCTTTCAAAAATATTATCTGGTTAATAACAGCAACATATGGGATTTTAGAAGTGAAATGAGCTTCAATCTAGTCACATATTTAAAACTCTTATTAACAGAGTACTCATTTTCCCTGCAAATGGCACCTTCTATCTCGGTTTTAGAACCACCTAGCTGCATGAATTAGTAGATTTGGAAGAATATCCACGAGTTGGGGCCTACAACAACTGGATTCACTTGGATTCCCATCTTCAATTGTCACTGAAACATCCCTCAGCTGTGTCCTCAGAACCTTGAGCTCCAAGGAACTGGTTTGGCCAGGCATCAGATTGACCCACCTTGCTTTGTTGAGGGTGAAAATGACGTCTGTATTCGCCCAGGGTAGCAAAGCCCTCAAAGCTGTTGCATGCTGGCTGTGAGGGTGAAGTCCAAGGCCACCTGGGCTCTCCCTGCGTCTGTATACCACTGGTATTGTTCCAAGCCAGTTTGTGCATCTGCTCGCCCACGCCACAGTCTCCAAAAAGGCCATTTTTTTCTGCTCTTGGCTGGTGGCCTGCGCTTTCTGCCAACAGCTTCTGATTTATCATGACAGAGGTCTTTCATGCTTTACCCTTGATTGTTTCATCCCAGATCTGTTCTCTCTGGGACTTATGGCTTATGTGCGCATCGTATTCTTTTCTGCTGGCCTGAGAATTCACAAGTCTTCATGTGATGTGTTTTAATGCCCCTTTACCTGGCTTCTTCCTGTCAGAATATTGTATAAATAGAACGCGAACAAAGTACAACATATGTCAGATCAGATGCTTGGGTTATGATCTAACCAGGCACTGACTAGAATGAACTAGAAAGGCAAATGGGGTGAAATGACTTATAGGAGAAAATTCATACTATTTTATTAAGATTTTGCAGACATAGAGTTTCACAAGAAATAAGCTAAACTCAGAAGTGATAGTCTTGAAGCTTGCATGCTATTTTAGGTAAAAAAGGGGGTTTGGGCTTCAAAATATGATGCATTGCGTAGAAGTGGCTAGAAAATGTATGGGGAACCTAATGAAACATCAGGGCTCCTTTAGTAGCATCTCTTTATGCAAAGCGTTCCTGATGCTGACTCGACTTCAGGTGACCAGGGTCACCTCTCTTCCTGGTATGGGACGGGTATGGGGTGGGGGCAGGTTACAAGGAGCAATCTGGGCCCTGGGTTTAGTCGTATGAAGGGAAGGCAGAGAGCTCTTCTAGTGTCTGTTGATTTTTTTCATTTGGCTTCAGCTCAAAATAATCCTTACGCTAAGGTGACCTACTTTGGGTGACACAGGCTGATCCCTTCAAGGTCTAATTTGGGACATGCCTGCTCAATTCAGTTATTCTGAATTGCTTTCTTTTAGGTACACATGTCCACGAACTCCACCATCACTTCAAAATTGTCTCTTCAAATTGCCCCAATGTGAATCCAGATCTTTGAGGTTTAGCTGTTATAAATAAATTATAAATCAGATTAATTATTCGGTTACACATATTCTGTTGCTTTCTCCCTAGGAAGAGATGTCATATCTGATATTGGCCAAGATCTCAATGAATCCATTCTCCCATCCCCCATCTCTCCCTCTCTCCTGTTCCAGCTACCAGGAATAGGATAAATTAAGTTCCTATCCTCAAAAGGATTATAGTTTAATTAGGGGAAATAGGCCATGCACAATGAAACAGTAAGTTATGAAAACCATATCAGACATGGGGCCACATGACTGGGACCCAGGAGGCTGAGGCAGGAGGCTCCTGGATTCGATGCTACAGGTCTACACAGTGAGACTTTCCCAAGAAAATAAAACAAAGTGCCAACCACCAACACGAAACAAAACAAAAATCAACTCCAGAATGTCACAATCTATACCTGCAGCTATAACAATACACTTGAGCCTCAGTACTTTATAGAGAAGAGAAATTTATTTCTCACAGCTCTAGAAGATTCTGTCTGAAGGTTTAATCTCTGCTTCGTGGATGGCACCTCATTAGTGTGACAGAAAGGGAAAAGGGACAATAGGCTTCTTCAATGCCACAAGAGTATTGTGCGGATGACCTAATCACTTTTTTTTAATATTTTATTTATTCATTTTCAATCAGAGATACAGAGAGAGAAAGAGAGAGAGAGAAAGAGAGAGAGAGAGAGAGAGAGAGAGAGAGAGAGCACCAGGGCCACCACCTTGTGGGTCTGGCTTATGTGGGTCCTGGGGAATTGAACCCGGGACCTTAGACACCGGAGGCAAGTGCCTTAACCCCTGAGCCATCTCTCCAGCCAGACCTAATCACTTTTTAACTGTTGGCTCCACAATACAGTGTGCAGGGAATGTAGTTTCAGCGTGCAGATTCCAGGGGGACATATGGAGAACATATCACACATTAACAAGGGTAAAGGCATGAGGGACTGAAGAGATGAGAAATGCCGGGTCTTCCCAAGTGACATTTGATCAGGAATCTGAAATGGAATGAATAATGGGTTGCAGTGTACTGTCCGAGGCAGAGTGGATGACAAGGCGTGGGGGATGGAGTGCAGTGTCCCAGGCAGTGTGGTTAAAAAGCAAAGGCTGTCCAGAGGCATGACACCCCTCAGTAATGACACACTTGGGCCAGGAGAACCAGGCTGAGTACTAGGCTATCCAGGGTCCCCTGCCACAAGGACTGATCCAGACGGCCCATGGAGGAGGATATCCAGCTGATTGGGGATGGGGAGGGGGGCATTGGGGAATTGGGGATAACAACTCATTGTTTGCCCACTAAATAATGTAACTCATTATGGTCAATAAATATATTAAAATAAAAAAAGCAAAGGCTGTGATGTACATTATAGGAATAGCCCAGGAGCCTGTGTGTCTGAGAGCAGAGCCAAACATGCAGGCTGATGTCCACGTAGATAGAGAATTGTAGACCTGGGTGTGGAGGCCCTTGACCAGCTTGTGAAGGTCAGCACCTCAGACTGGAAATGTTGAGGTAGATGGAAATGATTTTATTTATATCCTGAGCATTGAAAGATGAAAATGAAAGTCTGGCGGTCCATGTGGGGAAAGGGCATGGGATTAGAAGCATGGGACAGCAAGTTCGGCAGGAAGCCAGACACAGTGCGTTTACCTCCATCCTTGGTCCAGCTTGAGAAGCATCCAGGAGAAGCTAATGCTAGCTGTAGGAGGTTGGGGTTTTCAGTAACCACTAGCTCCTAGTGATGTTCCTGGGCCTCAATTTGTTTTCTTCCCTTCATTCTCTTTCTCGTTATTTCTCTTGATTACTGAACAGCTTCTTTATGTTTTCTTCAGGCAATAATTGACAAAAATTGTATTTGCAAGGTGAATATTGACTCAGGCATTAAGGCACTTTCCCTGCAAGAATGGGGAAATGAGTTTGGATCCCCACAACCCATCCAAGTGCTGGGAGTTGCGGCACACACCTGTAATCCTAGCACTGGGGAGGCAGAGACAGGTGAATCCCCAGGGCAAATTGGTCAGCTGAAGTAATTAAATCCTGTTTCGGTACATAAAGTAGACAGCAACTGTTGAAAATACTTGACATCAACCTCTGACCTCCATGAGCATACACACATGTGCAAACACACCACCACACATGTGTCCATATATGTACACAAATGCATGCACACTGTGTATCCAGACACACTCAAAAATGTATTTGCTTTGTGGAATGTGATTTTTTTGCTATTCATAAACACTAGATATCTATTGATAGATAGATAGATAGATAGATAGATAGATAGATAGATAGATAGATAGATAGACGGATCAATGGATGGGTGGATAGATAGATATAGTAGCATATCTCCTTTTCTTTTCTTTTTAAAAAATATTTTATTTATTCATTTTCAAGCAGAGATACACACACACACACACACACACACACACACAGAGAGAGAGAGAGAGAGAGCACCAGGGCCACCACCTTGTGGGTCTGGCTTATGTGGGTCCTGGGGAATTGAACCCAGGGCCTTAGGCACTGGAGGCAAGTGCCTTAACCGCTGAGCCATCTCTCCAGCCCATCTCCTTTTATTTTCTAAGTACACTCAATTCTGTCTACAACTGTCCATGATTAGCAAGTGTGCAAAGACAATAGGAAGCAGTTAAGAGGGTCTATTTTTCACAGTGTGCAACCTAGTATGAATCGGTCACTTTGTGTAAGCTCAGGTAGAATAACATGATCACTCTTCCTCCAGAAATCATTAAAGAGTGTAAGTGCAACTTAAGGGCTCAACAACTCAATTCTTTTTCTACCCAGTTTTATCTTAGTTTATGATGTATTTTGTAGGAGTGTGATGCAATAAGGGTAGCGAAGCTATTTTTGTGTGTGTCTGTATCTCCAACACACTGGCAGTCATAACAAGTGTTCCACTCAGAGTGAATCAATGAGTTTGTGCAATCGTTGGCAAGTTAGCAAATATCCTAGTGTGCAGGCAGAAGAAAGATGTTATTTTCAGGTGAGAGGCACCATCAGTTTTCCCAGAGTCTCCGAGGCTTCTTGTCAGGTTGGCCAGGTGACCACCGAGGCTTCTGGCCAGCAAGGCCATCAGTGAGGGGCCATCTGGAGCCCTGAAGAAATCTTGCAGCTCACATGCATCTCTGCAGGGCTGCACCACTGCTTGTTTTGTTTTGCTTCCTTAAGACGAAAGCATAGACCCAATTAGCCCCGTCAGGTCATCTGAAAGGACATTAACTAATTTGAACAAATAATTGTTCTCCCAAGGATAAGGATCCTCTTTATCCTCCTTATCGCTCCCAGGATGCTTCAGTGTAACATTAGCAGAGGGTTCTGTTTCCGTTCTGGGTGTACAGACCTAGCTAAATGTCTATTTGTGTATGTACTTCATACACCATAGACCAGACCATGGAAACAACTCCCTTTCAACACCTCTGCTGCCCTTCATGAGCCCATCTGCTTGGTCTCTTATGACCTGTGATGATGTGCTTGTGGTCCCCCCAAATTCATAAGCTGAGGTTATAAACCCAAAGTATTAGAAAGTGGTCCCTGTGGGAGGTTATAGGTTATGAAGACAGAACCCTCATCAATGGGATTATACCCTCATGAACAGGTTTCACAGCTTTCAGTCATCACTTCCATCTTGGGAAAATAGAGCAGGAAGATGACCCTGCCCAAATCTGCAGTGATCTCCAACATCCTGATCTAGGGCACAATGCATTTCTGTTGTATTTGTTATAGCTGCTTTTGTTGACTGATACCTTTGGGTTAGCTTCAGGTGGTCACTAGGCTAGGTTTTATATTTTTTTTTATTTGCATGGCCGATGTTTGTACTTTACAACCTTATTTTAACATCCCTTTACAGGTTCTCAGCTTTTGGGTTTTGTTTTTCAATGTGGTTTGTGAGCACAGATTTTACTAGTTAGAATTATCATAACAAAACATCACCAACTGGAGTGATGTCTTACTTTTCTGAAAGATGGAAGTCCAAAATCAATATGTAGCTGGGACTGGTTCCTTCTGAGGGAAGGAAGGAAGAATCTATTGTAGACCTTTGTCCTTGGTTTATGAATGCCCATTTTCTCCTTGTGTCTTCCCTCTCTAGTGTCCAGCTTTCCTCTTTCCTAAGGGCATCAGCTGTTTGCATCGAGTCTACCTTAATGACTTCATATTAACTTGACAATCTTTTTTTAATTTTTAAAATTTATTTTCAAGCAGAGAAATACAGAGAGAGAGAGAGAGAGAGAGAGAGAGAGAGAGAGAGAGAGAGAGAGAGAGAGAGAGCACCAGGGCCACCACCTTGTGGGTCTGGCTTATGTGAGTCCTGGGGAATTGAACCCGGGGCCTTAGGCACTGGAGGCAAGTGCCTTAACCGCTGAGCCATCTCTCCAGCCCTAACTTGACAATCTTTATGGTCTAGTTATTTCTTATCATGGCTGTAACCAAATACCTGACAGATCATCTTAAAGGTGGAAGGATTATTTAGACTCCTGATCTAGAGGGCTCAGTCCAATGTTGCTTATCCCTGGGTGCTTGGGCAGCACGTCATGGTGGCAGAAGTATAAGCAAAGAAAAGCTGTTCTCTTCATGAAGACAGGAAGCAGAGAGTGAGACAGGAAGGGGCTAAGAACAGTACGCACACAAGGACCTTCCCTCTGTTACCTGCTCTTCCAGTAGTGCAATTACTAAAGTCTTCAGAATCTCCCAAAATAATGTCACCAGATAAGGACCAGGCCTTCAGCATATATGCCTCTGGGCAATATTTCATACAACATATACCGTGTAATGACCATCTCTCCAACTAAGGGCATATTTTAGGGTAGCTCAGGTTAGAATTTGAGCAGCTGAAGCTTGTGGGCACAGTTTAGCTCACAGCAGACATCTCAATCAGGGGTGATAACCCACAGTCCTGTCTTCCCTGGGTCCATTTATAAGCTATCATTTCCATTAAGGACATTGTAATGGAATGAGCCAGAGAGATATGGGTTAGAGTCCAGACCTCAGAGTCTGAGGATGTATGTCAGTAAAAGAGTACTTTCCCAGCATAAGTGAGGCCCTGGTTTCAATAGCCAGTACTGCAAATAATAATAATAATAATAATAATAATAATAATAATAATAATAATATAGAAGTTATTCCATGACATTGAAAGAAAGTCTTGAAATAAAAAGAATATTATACTATTTATTTTACTGTATGTCCTTCAAGTACCTACTAAATTAATTATATTTCTGATTACTAAAATATTTATATAAAAAGCTTATCATGACCAAGAAGCTTTCTAAGCATTTAACAGATATTCTCTTAGTAAATATTTGTAATACCTGTGGGAAATAGATGCTCTCAGTAGCTCATGTATTTGGGGAAGAAATATTAAGGAATTTGTTGAACGCTATAGAGCCAATAAATCAAAAGCAGAATTTGAACTCACACGTTGATTCTGTATAGTTTGTTTTATATATTCTATATGCCGCAGATTCTGATAACTTGTCAAATAATAACCACCAGATAAAGCTTGCTGTGAAATTTTATGAACTGTGATTTCAGGATGTGTTTCAGTGGCAGAGTGTTTCTTGTGTAGCCTCTGGATTGCAAAAGTGAAATAAATTACAACTAAGAAAATAAAATACCCTCTTGCCTCCTCTTACTTTTTAAAAAAATATTTTATTTATTCATTTTCAATCAGAGATATACAGAGAGAGAGAGAGAGAGAGAGAGAGAGAGAGAGAGAGAGAGAGAACGCTCCAGGGCCACTACCTTGTGGGTCTGGCATATGTGGGTCCTGGGCAATTGAACCAGGGGCCTTAGGCACTGGAGGCGGGTGCCTTAACCGCTGAGCCATTTCTCCAGCCTGCCTCCTCTTACTTTTAAATGATCAAGTGACATAATGGCCAAGGTATCAGGAAAGATCATGACATAAGGGGTTCTAAATGGAAGGAGAAAAGAATAAGCTCTAATATAACGAGAAGTGCAAAGAGGCATAGTGGAGGACTGGTGGGGAAGATGGAGTGTAGCCCTATGGGAGGGGGATGAGTAAAGGGGAGGAAGATACAGTGGAAACACATTATGGAGTTGGAAAGATGGCCCAGCTGTTAAAGGTGCTTGCTTAAGAAGCCTACCAACCTGGATCCAATTCCCCAGGACCATGTTAAGCCAGATGCACAATGTGTTACAAGCATCTGGAGATCTTTAGCAGTGGCAAGAAGCCCTGTTGCAGTCTCTCTCTCTCTCTCTCTCTCTTTCTCTCTCTCATCACAAATAAATAAATAAAAATTAAAACTTGAGAAAAAAACTTTTTAAAAAACAAAACAAGTTATGTACATATATGAAATTATCAAAAAGATACGCCATAATAAAGAAAAAGACTAAACATCTTTCTTGGTCTTTGACTAATTATTTTAGCATTTGTTTTCTGGAAAGATGAGAACCTTATTGAGGTAGTAATTCTATGGTTTTTCTTTTTGCTGCGTACATATTTGCTGCTGTTTTCTTACCAGACATGTTGGATGCAGTGAGGGAGTAAGGTTCGTGTGCATGTTTTGGTTAGACCTCTGGGTTTTTGTTGCCTACCAATACATTAAGATGAGTCTGATATTCTTCAGTTCACCTGGAATTTGAGCCATCTGATTCCTCTCAGGAGCAAGAGGAACTGTGGAGATGCAGACATCCTGGGAATGGATGTAAATGACTGTATCTGATAGTTTATCTTGAACTGTGATGATGACAGTTACCCACACCACATAGCATTAACTGAACTAAATGAGAGCACTCAATACTAAAAGAAGCTTGACCTGAAGGAAGAACACCTGAGTTTTCTTTCCCATTGTCTCTGCACCAGCTTTGCAATGTTGTTGGTTCTGATTGAAGAGCGTGTATTTCCTTCTTTCTATACATGCCATGTCCCTTACTCATTACTTTCTGTACGTGATATGTCCCTTGCTCATTATCCAGAGTATTTCCAGAGCTCTCAGAGCAAAATGCAGTATTTGATGCAGCTGTGGACATGAACATGAATGCCTCGTTCTGAAGATGAAGGCCGCATGTCACAGGGCATCAGCAATAGAGCGCTCTAGGGTTTCCCAAGGAGCAATAATGACATAACCAGAGTTGGGTAGGAGGGCTGGGATTTTAGCTGAGCTGTGGTGAGAGAACAGGTGAGACCCAGACACTGTGATGATGGATACAATGAAACAGAGAAAGAGCAAGAGCCAGAATTGGGTAGGAGGAAATGCGAGGATCAAAGGTAATTTTAGATTAAACCTAGAGCCCAGAATGAGAGGCAGGAAGGAGGTGCTGAGCAGAGATCAGTCTGGGGGAGAAAGGAATTAACTATCATTTTCTGTATGATGACATTTATTCTTTCACACACACACACAAAAAAAAAAAAAGATTTTAAACCACAGAGTAGAAATGATCTGAGCTGTACTTTGAGCTAATTAATCTGCCTGAAACTAAATTCTTCTGGATTTTGAGGCACATGAAAGCGGGATATTTAGCTGCAGGAGCAGCAGGGACCTTAAGTGGAGAAGTGACCAAGGACTGGATGAAGGAAGACTCTGCCAGAAAGGAAACCAATGAGCCTGGGCAGATCACTGGTATTAGACAGGGTTCTCCTCAGATCATTGGTTCTTGTGTGTAGGACTTCTCAGAGCTGCAGTCACTCCCCACTGTCTCACAGAGAAGATGTCATCATCTGATTTCTCAAATGTACTTACTTGTCCACAGGAACCTCTTCTTTTTTAGTTTTTCAAGGTAGAGTCTCACTCTAGCCCAGGCTGACCTGGAGTTCACTATGTAGTCTCAGGCTGACCTGGAACTCATGGTGATCCTCCTACCTCTGCCTCCTGAGTGCTGGGATTAAAGACATCCACCATCAGGCCTGGCTGTTCTTTTTTCATTCTTATCTTTCTGGAACATTATTATAAGGTACACTGCAGCTCATTTGAGAATGATTGTGTCAGTCATAAGTCTGAGCGTTTGGGCTGAGACGATGGCTGAACACACTGGCCAGGGAATATAAGGGCCTGAGTTCAGTCAGATCCTCAGAACCCATGTAAATGCCAGGCATGGAAGTGCATGTCTATAATCCAAGTGCTCATGAGGCAGAAACAAGCAGACCCCTGGGATAAACTAGCTAGACTAGCAGAACCAATGAGCTCTGGGATTGTGGAAAATACCCTGGCTCAAGAAATAAGGTGGAGAGCAGTTGAGGAAGACACCCAACATGGACCTCTGGCCTTCACACATGCGCACATATACATGCTTATCTGCACCTCCACGCATTCTCACAAGCACTCATGCATGTCCACATACAAAAGTGAGAGGATAAAATTAGAATTTGACACAGGCTAAAGAGAGTAAGTCAACTTTATGACGTGTTAAATCTGAGGTCCTGTGGGCCTTGGGTTGAAATCATCCAGAGGCCTGTAGGTTTCTGTCGGATACAGCTTAGGTGAGAGGTTGTAAGAAGAGAGGTTTCTAGAATGAATGAAACTTCTGAGTGACACCGAAGAAGGACATTAGGCAGGATTGTCAGGGAAGAGAATCGGGATCTTACTGTTTTAGGAAAATAGGAAGGACTAGGACTTGGCAGGTGCTCAATGCTATCAAATGCAAGGAGGAGGGAAAAGGTTCTTCTTCCTGGGAAGGAAGGAGGGTGATAATAGACTGTGATGGGGAGGAGGCTGGCAGCCCGGCTGAAGGGATCTTGGATGACTTTGAAAGGAAGTGTAAATAGGAAGTTTGCCTTCCATGTCCTTGGCTTTCAAAAATGCTATGAAGGGCTGGAGAGATGGCTCAGCGGTTAAGGCACTTGCCTCCAGTGCCTAAGGCCCTGGGTTTAATTCCCCAGGACCCACATAAGCCAGACCCACAAGGTGGTGGCCCTGGTTCTCGTTCTCTCTCTCTCTCTCTCTCTCTCTCTCTCTCTCTCTCTCTCTCTCTCTTTCTCTCTCTCTCTTTCTCTGCTTGAAAATGAATAAATAAAATATTTTTTAATGCTATGAAATAAATAAACATTACATAAAAGTTTGTAGATGGAGCAGGATTCAAGGTTTTACTTTCCTTTGAGTAAACAGGAGACCTGTACGTGATTAAGAAAAGAAGCAGAGGAGAAGGGATAACAACAGAGGAGCTGTGATTTGTTTACGTCAGTTCCCTAGAACAGACCGCTTAAGTGAGCTGGCATCAGACCTCCCTGGTTGACGTGGCAAAACACGGGCTTCTTGGCCTCACCCCCCACATAGAGTTTCTGTCCAGTAAATAAGGGGAGCCCAACAAGTGACATTTATAATAAGCCCCAGGGGATGCAGTTGCTA
Organism: Zapus hudsonius; assembly: GCA_004024765.1. Classification (NCBI taxonomy): domain Eukaryota; kingdom Metazoa; phylum Chordata; class Mammalia; order Rodentia; family Dipodidae; genus Zapus; species Zapus hudsonius. The sequence goes on from PVHP010004911.1 coordinate 66,743, forward strand.
TAGACCTGTGTACCAGGATCCCTGGTGTAGAGAAAGGAGAAAGGGGCCTTGGGAGACAGAAAAGGCACCTACCTCTCTGTGACAATACTGCAGCAAGGAAAGCAGCAGCAGTGAGTGAAGATACTCCAACTTCTGCAGCAGGGATGCAATACAGGTGGCAGTCATTAGCCCTGTAGAGTGATGAACCAGAATCCAGAAGACTGTCGCTGTCGACGTTGAAGTTCTAACAATGAAGACAGGGCAAGTTAGAAGGAAGTGCAATGAGCCCTGTGCCAAAGCCACCCAGGAGGTGGGGGAAGGAGGAGCATGGGTCTCCTGTAAGATTGGACCTGAGTGTGAGTCTTGCCAGAGTGGCAAAGACATGTGCAACTCTTTAAGTTTAAAAGCACTGAACACAGCGTCTGTTTCACTGTAGAAAGTTACAAGCAACTCTCTGGGTTGAAGCTAATCTCCTGTTTCAGCTGAAGCAGAGTCCAAGTGCAACTGAAAAGAAGAAACAGGCGTGGCATTTTGTATGAACTCCCTCTTGTCATCCTGGTAGAGACCCTGTGAGGTTTATATTGATATTGCAATTTTATGGTAAAGTTGAGAGAACTTGCTGGGTTACAACTGTTAGATGATGAGGCCAGAAATCGAATCCAAGCAGCCCGTGGGCTCCTCCATAGACTCTCCCTGTGCATATTTTATTTTCCCATGTCTTCTTGTCAGGTCCCTTCTCCAGGCTCCAGTAGCTGGTGGGGACAATGTGAGCTCCTTGAGCTCTGCCTGCATCTGCATGCAGCGAGGGTGTCTAAGAACTGCTGCAGCCAATAGGCCACTGGGACACAGTCCACTATAAAGTGGAGAAGGGGAACCTCAGAAGAGAGGTGCCAAGACTGAGGACAAGAGGCACAATGGTGTCAAGCGGTGCAGAATACAGACCCAAAGCTAGGCATCCTAGCATATGCCCTGTAGTAGTTTTGAAGAGATGTCCCCCAAAAGAATCAAAGGTTTAGTATAATTGTGAATTGACTCCAGCCCTCTGGCTGGAGGAGGTGTCACTTTGGCCTGGCCTCCTGGGGTCTGGCGCTGAGGTATTTCTTTTTTTTAATTTTAATATATATATTTATTGACCATAATGAGTTACATTATTTAGTAGGCAAACAATGAGTTGTTATCCCCAATTCCCCAATGTCCCCCTCCCCATCCCCAATCAGCTGGATATCCTCCTCTGTGTACCATCTGGATCAGTCCTTGTGGCAGGGGGCCATGGATAGCCTAGTACTCAGCTCGCTCCTCCTGGCCCAAGTGTGTTGTTACTGATGGGTGCCATGCCTCCGGATAGTCTCCCCCACCACGGCTCTCACAATCTTTCCGCCCCCTCTTCCGCTCAGTTCCCTGAGTCGTGGTGGGTGAGTATTAAGGCTGCTTTAAGGTTGTGAGCTTAGGGGTCTTTGTGTCAAAATCGTTGGTTTCTGTCTCACTGGCTTATCCTATGTTGATTGAATGGCTGTGGCTGTGGGTCCCTTGTTCATCCCTTCATTCTCTGTGGGGCTCCATATGGATCCTCCACGGTATGACTGTGGTGGCTCATCTCTTGCGAGAATCTCTGCTATCAGCCTAAAGTCTTTTGGTAGGGTTAGATGTGGCCCTGAGGTATTTCTAAAGTGGATGCAAAATACTAGGGATACATATGCAAAAGACCAGCTGGAACTCGAGTGTGGCAATCCTGCTGTTTTGCGAGTCAGTGTGTTACAGTTGCTTGCTTGCTTTTGGAGGTGCTGGGCCTCTGTCTCTCTGCTTGGATCTGTAAAAGGGGCCAACCTTTCCTTAACTTCCCCTGGATCTGTTACTTCAATAAATACTTTCCTCCCCCAAATTTTGCCTGGTTTGGATATTCATCCCAGCAGTGTGTGGCTAACTACGACATGC
>PVHP010004912.1:0-68441 GCA_004024765.1 Zapus hudsonius
CCACTCTAAATAACTGTCTTTTCCAAAGCTGTCTGCCCATGTAGAGCATGGTTAAATGACATCATGCTCACACAGCTTTTCTCCAAATCCCACATGCTTCACCAGTAAATTAATGAGCATTTCAGTTCTTCCCACTCAAAACCCAGTTCTGTAGCCACATCTTAAGTTAAGATGAGCTGTTTAAGTTAGCTGGGAGAATGGTTGGAGAGAGGCAGCTGTGGCTGCCAAGCCCCCTGTGCCTTCACAGGTGGTTCTCTCCAGTGTGTCTTTTTCCTCTTCTGTGTGTCCCTTCTCGTTGGATTTACCACCCTGATTATCTAATCTTCATATCCTTACTCTGATAATATCTGCAAAGGCTCCATTTTTCCTAATTAAGCTACATACACAGGTTGTAGGGATGAGAATGTGAATGCTTATTATGTATATTTTTTGGATGAAACCCACCATTCCATCAAATCAAAGTCTTTGGATTTAAGACCCAAAGATCTGCAGCTGAAAAAAATTCTCCCATTTTGGAAAAAATCACACAGGTGATTTCTATAAAGTTAGAGTTGAGACTGACCAGACATCCTTGTAGCTCAGCTGGGGTATATTATGGGCTCTTCTATTCAACCCTTTCCTGATGCTAATCCCAAAGAAAGATCTTTATAGTGAGCATGAAGCATTTGTTTTGAATTACTAAACAACGTAGTCATATAGTCTTGAAATAAGACTCTATTTTGTGATGGTTTATTTATATATTTGTTATTTTTATACAGTCTTTTACTATGCAGGCTGTCCTTGAACTCACAATCCTCCTGCCTCTGCCGTCTAGGACTGGGGTTGCAGGCCCGTATCACCACATCTGGCTTGATAATGGTATGTTTAAAAGAACTGAAGAACTAGTTTTTCTCTTTTCTCATGAATAGCAAACCACTTGTTTATGGCTTGATAAGTAATGTCATAATATTAGGACAGACCACTCTGTGCAAAGAGTATTCCTTTGTATGTCAAAAGTTAAGGAAATTAAATATGAGAATTTTTAAAAGAAATAGACTTGAACAGAATCATTTAATATGTCAAGAATATTGAATCTTTTCAAATAGTAGAAATAAGCCACACATGGTGGAGCATGCCTTTAATCCCATCAATTTAGGAGGCAGAGGTAGGAGGATCACTGTGAGTTTGAGGCCAGCCTAGGACTACAGAGTGAGTTCCAGCTCAGCCTGGGCTAGAGTGAGACCCTACCTCAAAAACAAACAAACAAACAAAAAGCAACATCAAATAGTATAGAAAGATACTTTTTTCAGAAACCCATCATTAGTCATCTTTCCCAGCAATTATGATTAAAGATAATAAAAACTATAAACATGAAATGCTAAGGGCTTTTTTAACTCTGAAAAGAATATGAAGAAAGAAAGAAAGAAAGAAAGAAAGAAAGAAAGAAAGAAAGAAAGAAAGAAAGAAAGAAAGAAAGAAAGAAAGAAAGAAAGAAAGAAAGAAAGAAAGAAAGAAAAAAAGAAAGAAAGAAGAAAGGAAGGAAGGAAAGAAAGAAAGGAAAGGAAAGAAAGAAAGAAAGAAGGTATATTTTTATGCATTAGTTAGTTTTTCTGTTGTTGTGACCAGATACCTAATAAGAATCAACTCACAAGAGGAGCTGTTTCCTTTGGTTTAGAGTTTGGGGATTCAGTCCATTGTACTGAGGAATGCCTGGCAGCAGAAGCCTGAAGCAGCTGGGCACATCGCATCTGCAGTCAGAAAGCACAGAGTAGACAAGTGGGTCCTAGCTATCAAGGCTCAGGGGCTGCTGCTCCCTGTGACTCACTTCCTTCATTGAATCTCAACCCTGCAAAGGTGCCACCGCTGCCCAAAGCAGCTCCAACAGCAGGGAACTGAGTGTTCAAACACACTGTGGGATCACTTCACATTTGTTTCATGATGGTACACTAGGTCCTGAGCCCATCATTCTTTTAAGAGTTTGCTTTTATTCCAAGGTCAAGTTTGTTACTCATTTTACAAATGAGGCACATCTAAAAGTTAATTGTCTTCTAAGGACCTACTGTGGTCTTGAAATGTCAAATAAAAATCTTTTCAAAATTAATTCATCTTTACAAGCTCTTGAAATTCAAAGAGCATTAGTCCTGACCTTGTGGAGTAGTTATGTTCTGTTTACATTTTTCATAGAGAAAATTCAGTTTTCATATAGTAAGTGATAGAGACATAAGGTGATGATGATGAGAGACAGAAACAGAGACTAAAACAATCTGCTTAAATTCAAAAATACAGACCAAGTACATGATATGCATTCAGAAATGCATGCTGGAAACATACATACATGCATTCAGCAATGCATGCTAGAGAGATTGCTCAGTGGTTAAAGGTGCTTGCTTATAAAGCCTGATGGCCTGAGTTCAATTCCCCAATACCCACATAAAGCAAAATGCACAAAGTGGCATGTATACATGGAGTTCATTTGCAGTGGCAGGAGGCCCTGGTGTACCCATTTTCATTCTCTCTCTCTCTCTCTCTCTCTCTCTCTCTCTCTCCATTTCCTTGCTAGTAAATAATTTAAAAAAGTAAAAAGTAAAAAAAAAGTAACAAAAGTGTGGTGTCTTTAATCCTAGCACTTGGGAGGCAGAGGTAGGAGGATCACCATGAGTGGGAAGCCAGCCTGAGACTATATAGGGAGTTCCAGGTCATCCTGGGCAAGAGAGAGAGAGAGCTTGAAAGCATTTACAATCATGCAGTGTGTGAACCTGAGAACTTTCATGATTTGTCACAAGTTTTCTGATCATCGACTTTAAAATAAATATGAAAGATACGGGAAGGAAGTAGGAAACTAACAATGTACAGATAGCCATTTAAACGTCTCACTTTGTTCAAAGATAAATAACGATCATAAGTAAGGTAGCTTACCACAACAGGACTTAAAAGGTAAGTAATTCGAAATAAAAAGCACAAAGATATTTCGCATGTTTGGGCTGCTTAGGGAGCAGATTTGTAGGATTCATGTATCCCTGGCAGAAAAGCAATTACATTTAAGAAAGTTTTAAAAGGTGGTTACCAAGCAACTCTACTCAGCCTACGCACATTGTTCCTAATTGCTGGTAAATTATAGAAAATGACAGCCTGTCATTAAAGAACAGAAATGCACGAAATTGAGGCATTGTTATTCTCTGTTCCTCCTACAGAACAAAGATCAATTATATCTTTGGTACAGTGATGGAGTTAAATAACTATAATAGGTACTAAATGTTAGTATGTCATGGTATCCATGTGTTAAAAGCTCAGGAGTTTTCAAAGATGACCTTGTAAGCAGGTTCAGGTCTCCCCTGACCTGACTTCACACTAGAGTTTGTCACAGCAAAAGCAGATCAAGACACTCTATGGAAACATTTTAACTGAGTGCTTGGTAGAAAAAATACACCTATAAATATTTATATATTTCATAATCTGGAATTCTTTATTCTTTCTAATAAAATGATGTTCTTGAAGTCAACATTACTTGGTCCAGGTATTTTAATGACTACCTATTACTCCTTTCACTGAGGAGATTAGTATGCAGCAGAAGTTAGAATCAAGTACCTTTGTTTAAGAATGTTTGGAAAACATCTAGTTTCTTAGGTAACAAAATACTTTTTAAAATGTGCTATTGGGTTTATAATCACATGACCAATATGTACCAGGTAAGTGTTCTTCAACTTCAGGGAAAGCAAATTGGCCAAATGTACTTGGAGTTTCATCCCTCATCTATGAACATAATTCCCATGTTTAAGTAAACGTCAGATCTCAGGCTGGAGGGATGGCTCAGCAGTTAAGGTTCTTGCCTGCAAACCTTAACGTCCCAGGTTCAATTCCCTAGTACTCATGTAAAGATGCACAAAGTGGTGCACACATCTGGTGTTTGTTTGCAGTGGCAAGAGGCCCTGGTGAGCCCATACTTTCTCTCTCTCCTCTTTCTCCCTCCCACTCTGCTTGCAAATATAAATAAAATATTTTTCAAAACACAATAAACTTTAGAAATAGTGAATATTTTCTGTTCTTGCTCCCCCTTCCCAGACCTCTTACTCAGCCTCTGAAAACCAAGTTCAGAAGGACATAATGAGAACTCTCTGGCTCTTTCTTGGTACTGAGCAATAGCTACCCTACACACTTATTCCTAATTCAGCTCTCACCACATGTCATTCAAAACTCCGAGGAAAGAAGCATGCTGCCTAGGCCTGTTCTCATGGGGCTATTGTTGCCACCTAGGAAATTGTTATTAATCACACTTAGAAAACTCGGCGAGAAAGATAAGACCAATGCCACAGCAACACAGTGGAATTGAACAGAAAGGAGAGGCCATGCTAGAGCGTCCACTGCCTTATTACAGGGATGAACTTCTTTTTATTCCACTTCTTGCCTTTCATTAACTCTACTCAATAGATGTGATACTTTCTCACCGCCAATGGCTTTTCATAAACTGAGTTTTCCATGGCTCTCTCTGTAAAAGAGAGGTGTTATCCTGCCACTTAAAACTAAATCACATTTTGGATCCCTCAGGTCAAATTTCAGGATCAAAGAAAAGAATTAATCCAGTTAATTTTCTTGAGCTAGACCCTGATACATAACCACTACCTGGCCTATAGGTGATGTGGTAGTTTTTAAAGTGTTACCATAATCTTCTGACACCTCCATCCAGAGGTAGGTCTACATCTCCCTCCCAGCAATTTTAATCATTCCAGCCTTTACGTCTTTCCAGATGATGTATCAGATCTCACGGAAGAGTATAAGCTTTTGCTGCCTGAATTCTCCATCTAAGGCATCTGAACCATAATAGAATGTGCCCTGGGTACCACTGAGTTCCAGGGTTATTTGGTATACAGAAATAGAATTTTAAAATATTTTTATATATCAATTATTTACAGCTCTGTCACCAAAACCTCACACTACGGTCATTGAAGCACTTTTTCCTCAGGTCAAGACATTGAGAAGTACTTAGGTGGGAGCTCTCTGGCCCAACATTACCCATTCATCTGCAGTCAGATGGATGCTGGAACCTGAGGACCACGTGGCTGAGGAAGCCCAGGGATGGCCAAGCATCTCTCCCTCTGAGGATTCATGTATCCCAGTGTGGCATCTCCAAGTAGTACAGTCTAGCCTATATCTCAGCATGGAGGTGACAGGCATTTTTCCATGGTGACTGGTGGCTCCACTGGGACTATTCCAGAGAATTAATAACTGATGTATTGCCTTGAAAGTCCCACGGTGCCGTTTCCACCATATTGTTGTCAATCAACTGGTCACTAAGCCCAGCTTAGATTTAAGGAGCATGGGTACACAAACCCTACCTTTCAAAGAGAGTAGGGTCAAAGAATGTTAACTCTTTTTTTTTTTTTTTTTTTTTTTTGCTTTTACAATTTACTTCTGGGACAAAGTTTATTCCTATTATCATGACCTAAGCCCAAAGTTAGCAAAATCATTATTGCACATCTGGACTATTCTGTTAGGGGCTTGGAGCAAGGAGGTTTCCCTCAAAAGAAGCTAAATTCAGAGCTTGGCTGCCCAGCGCTCAAGGTCTTTCTTCCTGCTCTTTAGAAAGTTCTTAAAATGTAGAAACACTATAAAGGAGAGAAGGTATCTTTACTCCTACATGAATAGTTCCAGAGATGTACAATCTCAATATGGTTTCTGTGACATGTTTAAAGTTATAAATACGCTAATCTTCTGAACAGACAATAATCCAAAGTGATGACTACTTATAGCATCCAGAAAAGAAATGTAAAGAGGGCTGGAGAGATGGCTCAGCGGTTGAGGTACTTGCCTCCAGTGCCTAAGGTCCCTGGTTCAGTTCCCCAGTGCCCACATATGCCAGACCCACAAGGTGGTGGCCCTGGTGTTCTCTCTCTCTCTCTCTCTCTCTCTCTCTCTCTCTCTCTCTCTCTCTCTCTCTTTCTCTCTCTCTCACTCTCTCTCTGCTTGAAAATGAATCAATAAAATATTTTAAAAAGAAATGTAAAAAGCTACGTGCCTATGTCTAGGGTTTGACAGATGTCTAGCCTTTTTTCCAATGCCCTCCTTCCACCCAGTTATTTTTTACCATCTTATGGACTGAAACTGATCAATGATAAACAACTAAGCACTATAAATACAACAGTTAAAAGTAAATTATACTTAAAACACTTTAGGTATACAGGGAAAATATATAACCATCTTTTGTTCCAGAAACTCAATGTTTATTTACATATTTGTGAACAAGCAGTACCCACAGATTTTTCAGTATTCATTTTTCTTAGAAACTCTAAATTTTATTATGATTATGATTATGACCCCTTAAATCAAGTTTTTCCTCCTTGTGCTCCATGACAAAAAAAATAGTCAAATGAAGAGAAAAATTTTGGTACATATCAAAAATCTTAATTGTTTCCATTTTTATTCATCACCTATTAATGTTAACAACAAAATATTTATTTATTTATTTTTGCAAGGTGGTCATGATTAAATTTTTATTTTATATTTTAACTGATCATTTTTTAACATAAAAGTTATAAGGAATTGGAAAGGTGAATATGACCAAAGTACATTATATACATGTGTAAAATTATTATAATGAAAACCATTCTTTTGTACAATTAAAATATACCAATAAAAACTAAAAACTGTAAGTTATATATAATAAAAATAGCATGTAATGTTCTCTCTATATGTACATATATGTGTTATATAATGTTTAAATCATTTTAAACATATTTATCTCCTCAAACATTTATTTCTTTATGGTGAAATTTTTAAAAATCCTTTCTTCTAGCTTTCTGAAATTTCCATTATATTATTGTTATTTATAGTCACCCCACTATACAACAGCACACCAGAACTCCTTGTTTCTATCTATAAATTAGTGCCCATGGATCAACCTCTTCCCCTTCCTCCTCCCCTACTCTCCCTGGCCTTTGATAATTACCATTCTACTCTCACTTTTGTTACAGTCCACATATCGATAAGCTCAGCTAATGCCCTGTGGTCCATAGATTCCTTGGGGGGGGTCATTGTACACTAATACCCCAGTTTATCCACACAGCTGGGTGGACAGAATCTTGGGACAGCAGTGAGCCAATGAGAGGAAGAACTCGCGGGAGATACTTGCTCATTTATTAGATTGAGGAGGGTTGCTTTTATTTAAAGGGATAAGGAGAGGCAGGGGCATAAGCAGCAAGGGGATTGGTGGGGTAGGGTGGACTGTGGATGCCATGAAAGGATTGTTAGGGGCCAGCTGCATAAATAAGCTACAGGGACTTTTTTGTTGCCTGGGCTTTGTTATCACCTTATAGTTGAATTATGTAAACTCCAATAAACTCATGCCTTGAAGTGTCTGGACTTATCAGGATTTTCTGGGGCCCAACAGGTGGCTGGAGTTTAGGGAGGGAAGGAGAGGGCAGAACTCCTGCTGGTCTCAGGATGAGATAATCGGGGTTTCAGTCCAGTCTCCACTTTCCTTTAACCTTGTGTCCTCCATGCCTCTCAGCAGGGTCCCACAGTGCCCAACTCATTTCACTTACAGAATAATCTCCATGAATATCCAAAAACATTTTACTTTACAAATGGAGTTAGAAAGCAAATAAATTTGCCTCATATAACTATTCTAACTGCTCCTATTTATTTCAAAGGATATTTTGCTTGTCTTTGAGGTGGGTTCTCACTAGGTTGCTGGTCTCAAACTCCTGACCACAAGCAATCCTCTCAATTCAGCCTCTTAGTAGCTAATACTTATAAGCATGGATCGCTATTCCCAGAAAGATTTCTTTTCTTAATTTAAAGTGAATTGTTGTTTTTTTCTGGATTATCTCCTGAAATCACACTAAAATGAGAGAAATGGAATTTAAAACTATAAATCCACAAAAAGATAAATGAAAGCCTATGAGTGACATCGATAAAATCTAGAAGATGACAAGCAATAAATGAAGAGAACCTTAATAAATCACAGAAAAATCTGATTCTGTAATGGGAAATCCAATTAAGAAGTAAGCTGATTATATGTCAAACACTTGATGAGTTACAGAACTCTGGAGATTCGTAAGAGTTTAATAAACAAGATATTACTGAGTCCATTAAACTTGGTCTGAAAGCAAGAAGATTAGTTGGAAGTCTTTATAAAGAGTAAATAGGACCCCACAGAATTCTACTAGCCCATTCAGACAGGGCATGAAGATCAAACGTGACATAATAAATACAGAGATGAAGTGATATTGAAAGGGTAACTATATAGATTCAACCCTAGTCCAAACTGATCTAGGATAGTTCTCTCAGTCCTCTGCCACCCTGGGAAGGAGAGTGGAGAATTCTTCATTGAAGAAACTAGCTGAGAAACAAAGAAAGGAAGTCGCATCAGTGGAAAGCCTAGACTTCCCATCAATCACACAATCTGAGAGATCAATGCAGTAATAGAATCTCTAATTCAGCATTTTAGAACCTTATTCCTAAGAGTGCATGGCAACCACTGATTATGTCATATGAGAAAAACACACATTAAAAAGTGAAGATCAGGAAAAAAGAATCAAAGGAAAATAATGCTGAGGCAAAGGAGGAAAAGCAGACAGAAGAAACAAACAAAAGCTCTGTGTTTACTGTGGTGCTATTTACAGAAGCCAAGTCATGGATGTATATCAGTGGACAAACAAAGTGTGGTCTTTATACCTAATGAAGAATTATTCAGCCATTAAGAATTATTCAGACAAGGGCTGGAGAGATGGCTAGCGGTTAAGGCACTTGCCTCCAGTGCCCAAGGCCCCGGGTTCAATTCCCCCCAGGACCCACATAAGCCATACTCACAAAGTGGTGGCTCTGGTGCTCTCTTTCTCTCTCTCTCTCTCTCTCTCTCTCTCTCTCTCTCTCTCTCTCTCTCTCTGCTTGAAAATGAATAAATAAAATATTTTTAAAAAAAGAATTATTCAGACAAAATCATATTGTTTCAGAAAAATGGATAGAAATGGAGATCGAACTATTAATTGAAATAAACCCTTCCCAGAAAGACAAAGTACAGCATATATTATGTGTAAGGGAGGAAAGAGGTGAGACATGGAAGTGGAAGAAAGGTTATTGGGACGTAGGAAGGGACAAGAGAGAAGGGGAGGGAAATATGTGTGGGTGATAGGGAAGATGAATGCAAAGGATACATGTATGAAGATGTCATCATGAAACTCACTATTTTGTACCATTTATACACACTAGTTAAGGCAATGAGATTTTTAGTGCCAACAAAATTAGCACAGCTGTGACAAACAAAATAGAATGAAAGCCTCAAAAATAAAAAATCAAAATGCCACATGATGCCAAAATTCCCCTTCTAGGTCTACAGCCAAAGGATACAAAATCTATATGTTGATGAGAAATCTCCATTCCCCTAGTCACTGCAACATTGGTCCCAGTAGCCAAGATATGAAATCAATCCTACTTATGTGTACAAATATCTCTTTGAGGCCCCAATTTCTAAACTTTTGGCCAGAAGTAGAAATTGCTGGCTTATAGATTATTTCTAATTAAAAAATTATTATTTTTGGTTTTTTTCAAGGTAGGATCTTGCTGTAGCCCAGGCTGACCTGGAATTCACTACATAGTCTAAGGGTGTGAATGCTTGTGGTAATTTGTTTATGTCTATTCAAGTCCTTTGCCCATCAAATAATTTTTAAAACTTTTTATTAATAGCTTCCATAATTATAGACAATAAACCCAATAATTCCTTCCCCACCCTCCCTCATATCTCTTCCCCCTCTCAATTAGTCTCTGTTTTGTTTCACTGTCATCATTTCTTCCTTCCATTATGTGTAGGTATTATCAGGCACTGTGAAATTGTGAATATCAAGGCCATCTTGTGTCTAGAAGTTGGCATTATAAGCAACCCTACCCTTCCTTTGGCTCTTACAATCTTTCCGCCACCTCTTCCACAATAGACCCTGAGCCTCGGGAAGTGTGATAGAGATGTCCCAGTGCTGAACACTCCCCTGTCATTTCTTCTCAGCACTATGATGTCTTTGCAGTTATCCCACTGGTCACTGCCATCTGAACATGAGAAACTTCTCTAGACAAAAGTAAAAGTAGCATTTCAAATAATTATTTTTGTTTTTAAGTTGTAGGAGTTCTTTTATAATTCTGGATATTAACCTCTTATCAAATTTATAATTTGCAAATATTCCTCCCAGTCTTCCCACGAAGCAACAATGTGAGGACACCTAGCCCACTGAACTGTATAGTTAAAAAGGTGAAGGAGTAAAGATGAGGCTGGAGAGATGGGTCAGCAGTGAACAGCAGTTCTTGTACAATCATGAGGGACCGCCAGAGTCTGATCCCAGGAGCCACAGGAACAGCTGGGCATGGACACACACATCTGGAACCCTAGTGACCTGGGGGAGCAGAGACTCAGGAATCCCTGGAGCTCAAGAAAAAGCTGACAAGCTCCAGGATCAGTAAGAGACAATGGACAGAAGAGTGATGGAGAGGAACACACAGTGCTCTACTCCAGCCACCCCAGGCCAGACAAGGGGCACCACATGGATGTACATACATCCATTCACCTCCCCCACAACACATACTCATGCACACATACACCTACAAAGAAAATATGGTTAAGATGGTAAAGTTTGTGTTACATGCATTTTGGCAGTTAAAAATGTTTCACAGAAATGTAACCCAGGGTGCATTATACCTGCGTACAACTACATTTGTTAGTTTAAAAAGTTTATCTCCCCCGACATAGTGACACACATCTTTAATCCCAGTACTCTGGAGGCAGAGGTAGGAGGATCGCCATGAGTTCAAGGCCAGCCTGAGACTATATAGTGAATTCCAGGTCAGCCTGGGCTAGAGTGAGACCCTACTTGAAAAAAATTTATATGCTGTAAATGCCAATATTAATGCATTTGCTCTAAGCTCTGTACTTTGTCCTTTCTTTGCTCTGCCCTGTCTAATAAAGAGCCTCTCTTTTGGCTCCAGGCTGTATTCTCAAGAGTCCTGTCTGGTTTGATCCATGAAAAGGACTCTCAGGAAACTAAACGGCAAAGGGAAGAGAAAGGGCAGAACATGTTACTTCTTCTTCAATGCCTCCCATGCCCTCCCAAGTAGCCTCTGTCTCCACAAGACTCCAGCTCCCAACAGACAAGCACCCATAGCTGACTGGCCTAGCTGATGGTCTTAACTGCCTCCCTTCCATCTTTTCCCTTCAGCTGAGGAACCCTGATTGCTAACTTTTCAGTTGCTCACCAATCCATACTTGGTTTCTAAATTTTTCCATTTATAATTCCTGCCTGAAAGTTCTAATGTTTTATTTCTGCATATTATGTAAGCTGGAAATGTAGAATTCCTACCCTAAGCACAAGGAAAGCATGATGTGTGGTTAGTTCCTTGTTGCTGGCAGATAGCACTTGGCCAAGAGCAGCTTATGGGAGGAACGGGCTTATTTTGGCTTACAAACTCAAGGAGAAACTCCATGAAGGCAGGAAAAATGATGGCATGAGCAGAAGTTGGACATCACCTCCTGGCCAACATCAGGCAGACAACAGCAGTAGGAGAGTGTGCCAAACACTGGCAAGGGGACGCTGGCTATAAGACCTATAAGTCCACCCTCAGCAACACACCTCCTCCAGTAAGGATTCAATTCCAAAATTGCTATCAGCTGGGGATCAAACATTCAGCACACATGAATTTATGGGGGACACCTGAATCAAACCATCACTCATGAGTAAGCCACCAAATCAAACCTTTTCTTTAACCCATGACAGAAGTAAGATCCAAGGACAAGCAAGTTGATGAAAGTCAAGGAACAATGGGCACCTCTAAGGGCACCTGAGCATGGCCTACTTGTGGTGTAGTAGGAGAGGAAGAGGCGCTGGACCTCCTGTACATGAAGAAGAAAAATCAAGCTGAAGTTTGCTCACAAATTGCTTAAGACCCCATGTGGGTTTGTGTGACATCATACAGCTCTAGGAGTCTTACAATGCCCATTCTTGTCATTCTTTTCCAGACTTGCAATGAGTGCTGAGAACACAGATTTGGAGTGGGATATAAGATAAGAGAAGGCCTCCCTAGCATGGTGAGAAATACTTTTACTGATTATCTATTAATCTATATCACAGCCTCACTCCCAACATCTAACCAGGAACCTCTGATCTTTCTATTAACAGAGATTTCCTTCTGTAATGTGGGGCCTTGGTGATTAAAGGATGGCTTCAGTCCTAATAGTCATCGCCCACTTGCTATTTGCTGCTTGCTCTTCACAGACAGGGCCAGAATTAGAAAGCAGGATGCTTGTCACCGTAACCTAATTCCATCCCACTTAATTTTATCATCAGATACTGTGCACCTTCTGTGTGAGGCCAAAGATGGACAAGTCAGGGCTGTTCCTAGTCACCCACACACCACTGGGATGAACCTCCAAACCAGGCACAGTTATGGGAGGAAAGGATTTATTGAAGCTACAGATCCAGGGGAAGTTCCATAATGGAGAAAGAGGCTACTCCCCTTTCACAAACCCAACCAGAGAGAGAGAAACCCATCACCAACACCACACATACAACAGCAAACAGGAAGGGAGGAAGAGAGATTTTTTTCCTCCCCTTTATATAGCCTTAGGGTGAGGTCTTACAACTCTATCCCAGACTTGTTGACTTCCTGACTCTCTGGAATTTCCTTCCTGCACTTCCCTCCCAGGTAGGGATGTTCATTTTGAGCTTCTTTGAGCTTCTTTATAGCCTGCTCCCTACTGAGAGGCTTTCTATATGTAAACAACCTCAGAGAGCCACCCAAGATAATTAAAAAGATCAAGTGGATAACAAAACCTAACCATCACAGGGCCCTTCTGGTAAAGGATCTTTTATTGTATGATCATCACAACCATATAACAAAATACTCATGGAAGGCAAATGTTTCCGGTACACAGAATGGCTGCCTGGAAACAAAGAAACCTTTGTTTTAAGGTAGAAAAAGAGCAATACAATACCAACAAACTTTTAATGTTCTGTGTAAATAAATAAATAAATAAAGTCAACTTTTCTCTTCTAACAAAAGACCAAGGCCTAGAAACTTGCTGAGTCAGGTGCTTATGATTGAGTCTCCTCTGAGCTGGGTGCTCGTCACTACCTCTCCTCTGTTTCTTTACCTGCAAGGTCTAAGCTTGTGGCTCTGTTTTCCAATCATGCTTTTCACTTTTCCTGCTTAGGTGGTAATTCTTTCTTTTTTCAGCTAAGAAGAAAACCTACCAAAGACACTTAATGGAGAAATTAGTGCAGGAATGAATGGTGAAGCAACTCTCCATTCAACATTTTATTGTTAATTATAAATTCCAATTCCCAAGGAAGCCTAAATTTCATTTAAGAGAGCAAGAACAGTCATCTGCAAAATATGCACATTCAAATGCATTCTGCTTATTTTTTTCCATTTCAACCTTAGCATGGGTGGTCCACAATGTATTAATATGGATAATGTAAAGTCAGCTAATTTCTCAAGATTTATTCCACCTAATAACTTCACTTTTTCAGTCCTATTATGTTAAATAACCATGCAGAATAACTTAGCTAAAATTTAGTTTTAAAAAAATGTATGGAGGAATAAATATGAGGGCAACAATGGAAGAGAAGGGAGCAGGAAAAATATAAAAAGTTGAATGATGGAAAGTCCAAACAAAGCTTACGGAAGGAAAACATCTGGAAGAATACAAAATGAGGCAGGAAAACAACCCCCGGCCTGTTTCTGCTTCTAATAAAACATCTGGACTCAGAGCAGAGTGTAAGTTAGCATGCTGAAATAAATTAATAAATGACATGGGCTTCCGGTGAGAGTACTCTAGGATTGTTAATGATTTCTAGTGTCCTTCTTACGATAAAGCTTGGGGGAAGCTAAGTACTCTAAGATTCAGATTACTTGTCTCTAAAATTCTGCTTACAGTAATTCTTGCCACATAATGTTGATACCAGAAAGAGGAAAATAATTAATTATAAAGTGGTACCCATACTCAGGTTTCTCTGCAGATCGAATAAATCTTTCGCCTTTTAAACTGGTACCTTATCACACCCATCAGATAAGCATAAATAATAAAATCCAATGACAAGTGTTGTTAAGTTCAAGGAATGTGTGTGTATCAAAACAAAATTTAATAATAGAACAAATCAGACAAATAAGATATGTACAGCCTCTGACTCAGCTAGTAGTGATGTCTCCTGGAATACCTTAGCATAGAGACACACATAAGAGCATTTACTACTGTGTTATATGTAATGGCCAAAAATGGGGGGGGTCAAAATAAAGTGAATAAATAAAAAAAATGAAAGAATAAGGGCTGGAGAGATGGCTCAGTGGTTAAGGTACTTGCAAAGTCCAACAACCTAGGTTTGATTCCCCAGCATCCACGTAAAGACAGATGAACAAAGTGGCACATGCATCTGGAGTTCGTTTGCAGTGACTAGAGGCCTTGGTGCTCACTCACACACTCTCTTTCTCCCTCTCTTTCACCTTACAAATAAATAAATAATATTTTAAATGAAAAAAAGCAAATAATATCCATGAAAAATATTCATACACTAGTGAAAAGGACTGGCTTGGGTCACATATATCAAAATAGCTCCTTCTCCTGCGCTTATTGAGAATCTCAATGACATTGAAGTCTGGACCTCACCCAGAGGGTGTGAACTTGAAGCTGGACACAATTACTAGTGTGGTTTGGTTGCACATGTCATGGTTTGATCCAGGTGTCCCCCACAAACAAATGAATGTGTTCTCAGTGATCAATCCTCAGCTGATGGCAGTTCGGGAATTAGAACCTCATTAGAGCTGTGTTATTGGGGGCGGGCTTATGGGGTTATAAGCCAGCTTCCCCTTGCCAGTGTTTGGCACACCTTCCTGCTGCTGTTTGCAGTGCTGTGGCGGAGGTGATGTCCACCCCTCTGCTCATGCCATCGTTTTCCCTGCCAGGATGGAGTCTCCCCTCGAGTCCGTAAGCCAAATAAACCCATTCCTCCACAAGCTGCTTTTGTTTGGGTTCTTTCTTTGCAGCAACTAGAATGCTGACTACAACATACATAAGATGTATTTCTTTACATTAGGACAAGACAATTTTTTAAATATTATTAGAGCATGAAAATAGGAATGTGGTGTAAGGACATGGAGAGCTGAGCCTCCAGTGGTGAAACACAGGGTCTCTATTTTTGCCTGCCTGTTGCCTATATCCTGTCATCTGTTAATTATAATGCTTGATCCTGTTCATCGTCGTCCCCCTTAAATCTCCTCTCTCCCTTGCAGTTGGACACAGAGTAAGATCTCAATTGTTCAGTGTATTCAGCAACTAAAAGTACTATCATAATCAGCCACACGCTGCTGGGATGAATCTCCAAACCAGGCACAATGTTGGAGAGGAAAGTATTTATTGAAGTAACAGACCCAGGGGAAGTTAAGGAAAAGGCTGGCTCCCTTTCACAGAAGCAAGCAAAGAGAGAAACCCATCATCAGGACCTCAAGCAAGCAAGCACATTGTGACACTATAACTCACAAAAATGCAGAACTGCCAGACCAGGGTTCAGGCTTTTCTTTTGCATATCTATCCCTAGTATTTTGCATCCAATTTAGAAAGGGCCAGTCCCCAGGAGGCTAGACCAAAGTGACACTTCCTCCAGCCAGAAGCCTGGAGACAATTAACAATTTAATAAACACAATTATATGAAATTATATTGGGGGCATTATTCAAACTACCACAAGTGCCCACATGGTAAGTCATGATTCTGATCAAATTAATGGCTTTACAATAATAGCAAAGATCTTCTTGCCATGAATTTCAAGAGAGAGCATCCTACAGTAAGAGACAATAGACTACCATACCCAAATTCTCTCCCATGCTTTGTGTTCACCCCACCTATGTGGGGGGTCCTGGGTTTAACTTGCTTCACTAAACATGTTATGACATTTTTGAGTCATTGTAAATATCAATTCTATAAAATAACAATATGCTACTCGAAACTTCCGCATGGCCTCCACATTCATAGTCTTATCATGGGTTTTCATTTATGAAATCACCTAGCATTTTCACGTTTTTTGGCAGGAATTTGGTGTTGGTTACCATTTAGCATGACCTCTTAAGTGTCCTGTTTTCCAATCCCAAATAAACCTATATACCTTGAATTTGACAATTTCAGTGTTATAATCATTTTGTCCATCAAATGATCATCAGGCCGGAATGAGCAGAAAACTGGCTGGCAGCTGGTGACAATGCCTTCATCGTATTTTTCATAAGGAACAAATTTGTGAACAATCGCATCACCTTGGTCAAGAGATGCTACAGTTAGGACAGAGAGACTAGAAAGGCTGAGGCCTTTAGAGTGAGTTCAGGGTTCATGGTATCATCTGGAGGACAGAGGTCTATTACTGTAAATGTTCCTCATGCTATCTGCAAAACTTTCCTATGACCTGACTACCTTGTGAGTATGTAGTTATGCACGTGAAAAAAGAAATACCTGTTTAATGGTGTTCTGTAATCTCAACACTGAGAGAGTCTCCATAATGAAGGTTTTGAGATGGCAATAAATCCTCAGCACCTCGATTCTAGCTGTGGAATGGAACTGATAATGCTGATGGGTGGTACACCTGTAAAGTCTCCACGTTAGGAAGGAAGGCAAAACCGAGATCTTTCCGAGGTTTGTGTTTTGGCTTCACAGAGTAGCAGAGGAAGGCTTCTATTGTAATTGCTTCAAAATAAGTTTTAAATCACACACACACATACACAAAGGCAGACACTGAGCACTTTCACCGTCTAATCTGTTACACTTACGTACACTATTCAGTTTGCAAGGGCAAGGGCAACCATGGCTAATCTTCACCATCAACTTGACTGGGTTTAGAATCGCCTAGGAGACTGAAGAGGCACACCTCCAGGGCTGTGAGGGTGCTTCCAGTATGAAGTAACTAATCAGACAAGGCGCATTCTGAGCACAGGTGACACCATTTCATCAGCTGTTATCCCAGGGAACACTGAGAAAGCCATCCGACACCGCCATTCCCTTTTCTCTGTCTCCTAACCCTCCATGTGAACTGATGCGCTTCACTCTGCCCTCCCTGCAGTGATGGACTGAACCCCATCTAGCTTGAACCCCCATTTGGTTTGGCGAGAACCAAAATAAACCTTTAGTCCCTTGAGTTACAAGAAAAATAACTAAGAAATTTATTAAGACTAGTGTGGTGTCACATGCCTACAATCCTAGCGCTCAGGAAACCGAGACAGGAGAATCATGAGTTCATGACCAGCTTGGGCTATTTAATGAGACCTTTCCTTAAAAAAATACATAAATAAGTTACTATTAGTTTACAAGCAGAATAATCCTACTAGCTGTTTCTAAACTGCCCGATTTTAAAAGTATATTTTGTTAGAGTACAAGTTTTTTTCAAAAGTAAACTTTTTTGAACCATTTTAGATTTACAGAAAATTTGAGAAGATAGTACTAAGTTCCCACTTACTCCACATATTTTGGTATTGTTTCCCCTGTTATTAACATGTCATATTACTCTGAGATGTTCATTACAGTTAATGAACAAATATTCATACTTTAACTAAGTCCATCATCCATTCAAATTTCTTTAGCTTTTACCCAATGTCCTTTTTCTGTTCCAGGATTCCATTCAGGATACCACATTATATCTAGTGCTTATGCCTCCTTGGTCCTGCTTGCCTGTGACATTTCCTTAGCTTCTCTTGGTTTTGATTTCCATAGTGGTTTGATTCAGGGGTCCCCCGTAAACTTGTATGTTCTGAATGCTTAATCCCCAGCTGATGGCAATTTGGGGATTGGAACCTTGTTGGAGGTATGTTGCAGGCCGGCTTATGGAAGTTATAGCCAGCTTCCTCTTGCCAGTGTTTGGCACACTCTCCTGCTGCTGTTTGCCATCTGCTGTGGTAGAGGTGATGTCCACCCCTCTGCTCATGCCATCTTTTTCCCTGCCATCATGGAGTTTCCCCTCAAGACTATAAGCCAAAATAAACCCATTCCTCCACAAGCTGCTTTGGGTGAGGTTCTTTGTGCCAGCAATGAGAAAGCTGACTACAACAGCTTCTCTCCATTGATGTCCTTGATGGTTTTGAGGAGTATTGGTCATGCATATTGTAGGCTTTCCCTTTGTCTAACATTAGTCTTATGAGTAGGCGTTTGAGGAGAAAAATCACAGAGAGGAAGTGGCACTCTCATCACTTTGTATCAAGAGTACATACCAGCAAAATGATTTATGGCCACTGATGTTGACCTTAATCATCTGGCTCTCCACTGTATCACTCTTTACCTCAGCCCTTTCTCTCTGGAAGCACGTCATTATGCAACGCCCACACTTCACTTGTGGGATGTAATATTCTCTCTCTTTTAGGGCAGAGTAGTTTCATACATTATTTAGAATAGTTCTACACAGGATAATTATTCATTTCCATATAAATGTGTAGCATTCTCAAGATGGTTGACATCTACTCCAATGAGACAACTTGTCAACCAGGCACAGTGTTTATAAATAGTTCTGTTTTACTTTCACCTTAACGATTCCTCTCAGTACTGAACTTTCTCAGGTCTATGCCATTCCCCCAGCCCACTTGAGGGAGGTTAGTTCTGATGTTTTTAATCCACATAGATTCTTTGGTCATGGTCCTTTGTCCTTATTTTATGCTGGTCCACTACTTCTGAAATATATATATATACATATATATATGTATATATATATGTATATATATATATATATATTCACTGTTTATTCTGTAAAGTTCCCTGACTTTCAATAAATGCATAGCATCTGCTTGCAGTATCATACAGAATAGTTTCACATCATCAAATCTGTCCCTACTCATCCACTCTGACCCTCCAATTCCTGGAAATTATTCATTTCTTTACTATTTGTGTATTTTAACATTTCCAGAGTACTATATAACAGTTGGGATCATGGAGTATTAGCTTTCTCAAATTGACTTCTTTCATTTAGCAGTATGCATTTAAGTTTTCTCATGTCTTTTGTGGGTTTACAAATTTCTTTTCACCAAAGAATAATATTCATATGTATAAATATGTTATTTTATTTATTTTTTCACCTGCTGAAAGACTCTTTTAGTTATGTCTAGTTTTTTGGAGATGATAAATAAAGCTATCATGAATATTCATGTGAAGTTTTGGTATGCATAAAAGTTTTCCCTCACGGGTAAATACCTAGTTACATTATTGTAAATCCTATGGTAAGATAATGTTCAGCATTGTAAGAAACTGCCAGAGCATCTTCCAGTGTGACTAAATCATTTTGTATTCCCATGAGCAGTCGATAAGAGTTTCAATAACATGTTTAACAGTGAGAATAAGCAAGCCTTCAAATACATAGACTCTCGTTGCTACAGAACAGCTCTGTCATGGGGATTAGGTAGACATTCAGTTTCCTTGGTTCATGCCTTCTTGGAAGGAAACAATGAATCTGTGTACCTATCTGGTGACTTGTGTTTGAGAGAACATGATATGTAATTCTTGTCCTCTCCCATATAGCTAACATGCTCTGGCCATATAGCAGCATATGCCGGTCAGCTTTAACTATAAAAAGCCAGTGGGAGAATTGAACAAGTAAACCTATTGTGAATCCCACATGCCAGTGTATTACTGAAGGTGGGGGCAGATACATGAGAAGCATGTTAACTATCAGGAAATTCAGGGAGTAAAAAGACCCAGTGACTGTCTGCTGGAGAAAAGAAAGGTGTGATAATCATTGCTTTCCATGTTACCTTTGTTACTTACTAGTCATGTGCTGTGAGGCGAGTTCCTTAACTTCACTGGCCCCTCCTTCCTTACCTGTAAAAAAAAGGAACAATATCTCCATTTGACAGTTGGAATCTGCCAGTGCACAGTGACGATCTGTGCCCAGCCTCATGCTTCAATTCAGGACAATGACTTGTTCAAGTTCAGGGTCATCCCAGCTCCTGAGCTTCCTGTGAGTCACAATGACATATTATTCCTACTTCTTCCCAGTTCTATTTCCCTCATTGAAGAAGAGGCTCTTTCCCATAAATTCTTCCTAATAAAACACCTTACGTGCAAACCCCATCACAGGCAGCCTAAGTTGGCTAGGGACCTCATCACAACTACTATTATTGTTATTTATTTCAAGGGCCCACTCCAGCTTTGTGGCCATGTGTGCAGTGCTGCAGTATACACCTTCTGGCCATTGTTTGAAGGACTACTTGCCCTGTGGACAGACAATACTGATCAAGAACACTGCTTGCATTGGCCAACCCAGTCTGAAGTGTTGGTTCTCTTCTTAGCATAACACAGAACTGCTGCTCCCTCCCTCCTCAATAACATATTGGTGTGTGGGATTAATAATGGTCTACTTGTTTAATTTCTCAGTAGTTTTTTACAGTTGGAAGCTGACCAGCCCATGCTGTTAGCGATGATAGGTGAGAGCAAGCAAAGAGGGAAGGAAAGACTCTGAGCTAATGAAAGCTCCTCTGAAGTCTTGCCAAAGCAAATCAAACAGAATCAAAAGTAAGATTCCAAGGAAGTGTAGTAGCAGAAGGCAAATTATCAGAAACAAGTCCCTGTCTGAGAAAGCAGATGTGGCCGCGAGCTGCTTATACAAATAGGGAGCTAACGACAAGCATCATTGGCTGAAGCCTCAAAGCCATGTTGGTTCTCAGATAGTCAAGGCCACAAAGAAGCTCAAAGCAGAATTCTTACAACAGCAGCAACCGACAGCAGAAACTTGACTACTTAATAACACAAGGCTGGGCCAAGCCACACAGAGAGGAAATTGCATTGGTAAGGATCAAAATTAAGGGGTTTCCTTTCTTTTATTTTAATTTTAATTTTTTCTATTTATTTGCAAGCAGAGATACACAGAGAGAGAATATTTGCATGCCAGGGATTCTAGCCATTGCAAAGGAACTTCAGATACATGCACCTCTTTGTGCTTCTGGCTTTATGTGGGAACTGGGGAATTGAACCTGGTTGTTAGGCTTTGCAGACAAGCACCTTAACTGCTGAGCCATCCCTCCAGCCCAGATTTCTTTTCTTTTTTGACAAAAAAAAGAAGCCATCTGATTCCATCAAGTTATTTATAGAATAAACAGATATGCTCTGTCTACAAATATATAGAATAGGTCATAGTTCCTTTAAAACATGAATATGTATTTCTGGGCTGGAAAGATATATCAGTCAGTAAGATATTTGCCACACAAGCATGAGGACCTGAGTTCAATCCTCAGAAGCCACGCTGAAAAAGTTGGGCCTGATCATGTGTTGGTGTAGCAGTCAGCCACACGCCAATGGGATGAATCTTCCAACCAGGCACAGTTTGGGGGAGGAAAGTATTTATTGAAACTACAGATTGAGGGAAAGTTCTATAACCGCGAAAGAGGCTGGTTCTCTTTCACAGGTCCGAGCAGAGAGAAAAGCCCATCACCTACAACAAGCACACAGAACAGCAAACAGGCAGGAGGTGGGGGGCCAAGGAGAGAATCTCTTCCCCTTTATATAGCCTTAGGGTGGGGTCTTATAACCCTTCCCCAGACTTAATGACTTCTTGAGTCTCTGGAATTTCCTTCCTGCATGGCCCACACAGAAAAGGATGTTTACTTCTAGCTTCTTTGAACTTCTTTACATCCTGCCCCTTGCTGAGAGGCTACCTACTCTGAGGTAAACATCCTCAGAGACCCAAGATAAATAAAAAGATCCAAGTTGACATCAAAACCTAGTTGGTAATCCTTGCAGTGGAGAGGTAAAATCAGGAAGAGATCTGAGAATTGCTGACTTCTTAGCCAGTCTAGTCTACTTAGAAAGTTTTAGGCCAGTGAGAGGCCCTATTTCAGAAAAGGTGCACAGTGCCTGAAGAATGGCATCCAAAGTTATCTTCTGTCCTCCATGAGTACACACACACACCAAAAAAATTAATATATATTTCTAGTAAATTTAGCCATGGCCATCTGTTTATGGCTTGTCATCTCAAAATCATATGTGTTCATCCTTCATGGCAAGTTAAAACTTGGGTCTTTAAGAACAATAATTTTTGATAAAGGACCTCACACTCAGCAGTCAACCTGTCAAGAATATTGTCTTTAAAGCCTTGAATGTCAACTTCTCTTTTCTGTGGACAGTTAGGGATTATCTGATGACTGCAGTTTCCACAACTATTCTAAACAGCTTTAAGTAGCTCTAAGGGAATGTGTGATAGTTAACCCCACATTGCCGGGATGAACTTCCAAATAACACAGTTTAGGGGAGGAAGGTTTATTTTAAGCTTTCAGATCTAGTGGAAGTAACATCATTGGTGGAAAAAACTGCTTATTTCCATACATGCAAGCAGAGACAAACTGCAGCAAGCAAAACACCAACACCACTAACAGCACTAATACTACCAGAGCTCAAATTCCTTCCTATGCCTTTGGGCTGGAATCTGATCTGCCCCCAGTGACACGCCCACCTGTAGCAGGAGTCTACCTGCTAGAAGCTGAAAACTCAATTTTAATAAAACACCTGTGTCCATGGGGCCATGCATTTACACTATTACACTCAAACTACCACTGTATGGATAGAATAGGAGCTGGGGAAAGTTGTCTATAAAAACTGAACACATCAGCACCAAGCAAGACATCTCTATCACACCCTCCAAGGCTCAGGGACTATTGTGGATGGAGTCACAGAAAGAATGTAAGAGTCAAAGGGAGGGAGGAGTGCTTACAATGCTGTCTTCCAGACACAATGGGGCCATGTTATTCCTGACTTCATTGTGGCTGACATCATCTACAAAAGACCTGCAAAATTGTTGGTATTGCTTAAGGAGGGCACGGAGGACAAAGAGTTAAGAGGGCGTTGAAGTATAAGGTCAGAAACCCCAGTGGCTATCCCGGTAGGTGCTTCCCTATCTCCTACTCAACTATGAGACTCCCAACCCCCTAAAGCATGCCACATAGACTCAGGTTCACACCCCAGCTGTGCCTAGAAGGTGGCAGTTCCTCTGCCCCAACCATCTGATACATGCCCAAGCTCACGTCCACATGCAAAGCAGGTATTCACAGGTTGCTGATTTCTGCCAATCCCTGTTGTCCATTTCTTTCTCTCCCTCCTCCTCAATTTCTATTTAACCCACGATGCTGCTATAATAAAATGGGATTACTTATCATGGGATTTTGTCATGGGATAACTTGTCATGCCTTTTTCCCAGGTCTATGCCCGTTATTCACTCTGGAGAGATGAGCTGAACACACAGAGCTGTAACACTTCCACGGGCTCTCAGGCCCACAGACATGCCTCCATGGGTACCCGGTTTGGTCCCCTGCCACAGCCGCTGAAGCCATCGGAGCCACCTGCTCCCTCCCTCCCCATGGTCCCCTCCGTGCCACCACCATGGAGCGAGCCTGCGCCCCAGTGCCAGCCTCAGCAGCGCCCTAGCAGCTGCCCACAGAGCTGTGACACGGAGCAGTCCTCGTCCAGGTGAGCCGAGCCTGCCAGGCGAGTTCCCATCTCCACTCTGCCTGCGCAGCCCAGGGGCCCCAGACAGACTCCAAGACCAGAGACCCATTCCTGTTCCTGTTCCTTTTCTTTCTTTTTTTTTTATTAAAACAACACAAAATAAGAAGAAAAAATGATGACATCAAAATAGAAGAGAGACTAGGTGGAAAGTGGAAGAGATTTGGTGGAGGGGGGATTTGTAAGGGATAAAAGGGAGAGTAGTGAGAGGGGATTTTAATAATGAAATATTATTTATATTTGTGGAAGTTATCAATAAAAAAGTTTTTTAAAAAACACAGTTCCTGACCTCTAGAAGCATTCCACTAGCAGTGAAATTGACTTCCAAACTAGCAAAGAATCCCCCCATCTAAAATTTCCATCTCTCAACTCACTCCAGTAGACACTTATGTTTAAATTATTTCTAAACAAAATAAAATTCATGAAAATACAGAGATAGATAAGAGATTCATTCAAGCCAGCTCTGCTGCCCTTGATTTCTCCAAGAGAAAATACCCAATCCTTCTGGGCTAATCAATGGGCTTTAAACCCCAGCTCATATGTCGTATCTCCCCTTCCAATGAACCAAACCTATATTTGCCAAGTTCAAGTTCCTCTGTAAAGACCAAGATGAGGGCATAACCAAGGACAATCAGAGAATGCAATCAGCTTAAAGGACCTAGTAGAGCCTCATGATGTCCTATCACCTTGATGCTGGTGGGAATGATGAGACAAGGGATGAGGAGATACTGAGCTTGAGCCCATCCAGGGACACAGTCAGGAGAGCAGGTACCTTCCAAGAAAACCAATTTCCAGCCTGACTCTGGGTGGCCCAAATTTAGAGGAAAGGTGCTGAAGACAGTATGACACGCACTAATATTTGACATCCAACCCATAAAAGTCAACAAAGATAATAAATATTAAAGGATGTGTTTGCAGCTAAAAGAAAAACAGCTTTTAAAAATCCTTATTTCACAACACCTATTTCTCCGAGTTCAGCACAATTAACACCCACGCCTAATTAGTCTTCACAGTTTGGGGTTCTCATAATTAAGAAGACTTTCCAGGGATGCTATTCATGATTCATAGAAGATTCTAGAGAAATAGGTATTTTGTTTGTTTTCTTGAAGGAGGGTCTCAATCTACCCCAGGCTGGCCTTTGAACCCATAGCGATCTTCCTACCTCAGCCTCTCATGTGCTGGGATTAAAGGTGTGCATTACTACAACCAGTTAAGAATGACTCACATGGACAGAGGAGGGTGGCAAGCTTGACAATGAACTTGAACTTGTCCTAAGGAACTCAGCTAAAGAAGGCTGTCCCAGAGCTGGCAGCCATTCCATAATGCCTGCCTGCCTAGTAAGCAGATTGTACTATCTGTCACACATTCCTGACCCTGACTGAGAGAAGCTTCGGCAGAGCCAACATTAACACAGAGAAGAGTCACAAGGTGCTGGGTGTCCAGCCTGCACTGTGGCAAAGTGAGGTTTTCAGTCTCCTTTGGGTCTTTTATCCTGTCCTAGGCAGGTACAAGTCTTTTAGAGAAGAACCTCCCGATGAAAATTGACCCTTTCTAGCAAAAGGAAGGTTTGCTTTGTATCATGCGTGCTCATGTTCCTGATGAGGCCACTAACTCCAAAGCTTGCTTGGACTAAGGATGTAGCTCAGTGGTACAGCTCCTGCCTAGCATGGGTGAGACCCTGGGTTCCATCACCTGCCCTGCACACACAAAAAAGCCTCAGTCTGGTGTGTTCAGGATATGACCCTTGTATGCCTAGATTTCAGGTTCTAGAACACTCCCTAGATCCGAAAACCCACAGGCACACAGATGCTCCAATGTCTTCATATGAAATGGAATATTTATATATAAGCTATACACATCCTTCCTTCTGCATATTTTAAAGCAGGTCACTTATAGTGCCTAATGCAAAGTAAATAATTGTTATAATGTACTGTTTCGAGGAGGATGATGGTGGAAAATATATTTTTAGTACATGGATAATTTTTTCTTGAACTTTTTATGTGGTGGGTGTGTTTATATGTGTGCTTGTATGTAATGGGTGCTCCTATGTGTGTGAATGCAAGTGCACGTGTGTGCACATGAGTGTGGAGACCAAGGATCGACATGTGTGTCTTCTTCAACTGCTTTCCACTTTATTTATGGAGACAGGGTCTCTAACAGAACTCAAAGCTTACTGATTTAATGAGTCTAGCTAGCCAGCATTCCCTAGGAATCCCCCATCTTTTCTTCCCAAAAACTGGGATTACAGACATACACTGCCATGCTCAGCACTTACATGGGTTTTGGGGACCCACACTCAGGTCCTCACACTTTCATAGCAACTACTTTGCCAGCTGAGCCATCCCCCAAGACCTAGAATATTTTTTTATCTTTCATGGATGTGGAACCCATGGACGTGGAGGGCTGACAGTGCTAATTTTGAATGACTGGTGTGGCAAACTTTAGGCCTTAGAGCATCAGATGTTTATTTTCTTATGGCTCAAGATACAGGTGGTTGAAAATACAAAATCACTTCCCCTAGGGGAAAAGTCAAGGCATGGGGAGGTCTGTATCCCCTCGAGGGGCTTTAGAAGGGAATGGATTCCCTTGCCTTTTGCTTTCCCTTCTAGAGTTATGCTCCTTGGTATTGTGGCCACTGGGGTCCATTGTCAAAGGCTTCATGTTGTCATCTTCTCAGTCAAATCTCTCCCTGCCTCATTTGCTTATTTATTTATTTTAAAGTAATTGGGATAAAAATGTACTGTGGACAAATGTTCTACCACTGAGCATGTTCCCAACCTTCCACCTCCTTCTTATGGCAATACCTGTAATTATGTTAAGAGCCCACCTGGCTAATCAAAGATAATCATCCCCATTTCAAGGTCTTATCATAGCTACAAGATCTCAGTGACATGTACAGCTTCAGGGCTTAAGATGTGGACATCTTTGGGGGTCATTATTCAACTTATCCCCAGATACAAACCAGGAATTTCCACACCAGCAAAGTAAAAGTTGGCATATGGGGACAGGGAGAATAGAGGAAAGGAAAGAAGGAAGGGTCTCTAAACAGGGAGAGGGTTCTTCTAAGACTGAGCCTGTAGGCTTAGAAAAGCTTCTGATTGTCCACCAGGATGTAGAGCTCTTCTAGACATGCCCTTGACATGACCTTCTATAGATGCCCTGCTAGACATAATGTTCACCTATGAGCCTTGGGCCCATTTTATTGCCTAAATTACATTTACTGTTTTCCTAATTATAATATCACATATTCATAGCAAAAATTTGGGGAAGTGGGTTGGAGAGATGGCTCAGCGGTTAAGGCACTTGCCTCCAGTGCCTAAGGCCCCGGGTTTAATTCCCCAGTACCCACATAAGCCAGACCCACAAGGTGGTGGCCCTGGTGTGCTCGTTTTCTCTCTCTCTCTCTCTCTCTCTCTCTCTCTCTCTCTCTCTCTCTCTCTCTCTCTCTCTCTCTCTCCTTGAAAATGAATAAATAAAATATTTTTAAAATTTTGGGGGAACTACAGAAAACAAAAATTGCCTGTTACTTGCCACTGCTAATAATTTGATATATTTCCAAGCCATCAGGGGCCCTACCTTCCTTCTTTTCTTCTTCCCTTCCTTCTTTCCTTTCTTTCATTCAGGCAGGCTGGACTTGAACATGCAATCCTCATGCCCCAGCTTCCTGAGTGCTGAGATTACAGGTGTACACCATCACTCCAGACCATTTTTCTTAAAATAAATTCTTGGTATATGCTAGATTCAGCCTTGTCATGAAATCATTATTCAAAATGTCAGAAACATTGTCATATTTGTATTCTACTGATGAAAAGGCCAATATAGAAAAGGGAGGAGTGTTTCATGTGGTCTCATTCATTAGAAACAAGAATAAACAGAGAGACTTCAGCCTCTGCTGGCTTCATTAATTTCTTGGCATCTCATATCCAATTAATTTCATCTGGATTCCTAGTCAGGATCATGATGATTCCTTGTTATGAATGTAGTGAGCATATCAATGGTCTGTTTTTCCCAAGTCATAAATGAACATCTGCCTTTCCCAAGGCAAAAGCTATAGTGTTTCTGAAATTACAAAGGAACACAGAAGTGACCAATTATTTCACCCATCAAACCCCCGTTTAAAAAAAGGAGAGAGGCAAGGATAAGCCTGGTGCTGTTATTCAGGTGTTGCTAAGCATGCTCTTAATCGTTAAAGAAAGAGAAACCTAGTAGGTATTCAAGTTGACCTCACTGTTGATCAACCTGAATTTCACACACAGATCAGTAAAGTCAACTTCAGAGGTGAGACAACACATTAGCAACCCAGTGCATCTCCACTTCGTTAGAGGCTAAAGAGGACTCACCAAGGAGTGTGAGTTTACCGGGCTCCAAGATGAAGACTTTCCTTCCATCAGAAAAATGCAACACATTCTCCCTCACCTCACGTTTATTCATTTTTCTTGCTATAGAGGAAATTAGCAGTGTCAGAAGCACAGAGGACCCAGGTGCACACACTTAGAGCTTGTAAAGATTTCAATACAGTGGAACTGTCTGGGTTTCTGGCTCATCCCACACTTTCTCTGGGTGTAATTCTGATCACCTTATTAGGATATGGATATCCTAAACTAATTAAATTAAGGGATGGGCTACCAATCAACAACCAGCTGTAATGGCCATTTAAACCATTCTGGAGTCGATCAGAAATACAATGCCAGTAGCCCAGACTTCCAGAATCAATCCTGTTTACAATCGGTAAAATGTAATTTGGTCGCATTTCCTCTGAAGTAGTCTAGTGTGAAGGTCAAAAATACTTCTTGCTAAGAGAGGAGCCACCACAGTCATACCGTGGAGGATCCATATGGAACCCTGTAGAGAATGACGGGATGAACAAGGGACCCACAGCCACAGACATTCAAGCAACACAGGATAAGCCAGTGAGACAGAAACCAATGGTTTTTGACACAAAGACCCCTAAGCTCACAACATTAAAGCAGCCTTAATACTCATCCACCACGACTCAGGGAACTGAGCGGAAGAGGGGGCCGAAAGATTGTGAGAGCCGTGGTGGGGGAGAATATTCAGAGTCACAGCCCCCCCTCAGTAACAACACACTTGGGCCAGGAGAACCTGGCTGAATACTAGGCTATCCATGGTCCCCTGTCACAAGGACTGATCCAGATGACCCATGGAGGAAGTTATCCAACGGATTGGGGAGGGGAGGGCAGCAGGTAATTGGGGATAACAACTCATTGTTTTCCCACTAAATGTTGTAACTCATTATGGACAATAAAAAATGGGAGAAAAAAATAAAAGGGAAAAAAATACTTCTTGCTAGTAGCAAACCATGTTCTCCCTTGAGTATTTTTGTACCAAAGAATCTGGAACCAGCAGCACAGAAACTGGCCAATCTAACAGAACACTAGCAGCTGATGAAATTCCAAAGGCAAAGAAAACATAACATAATACATTTATAAGAAGAAGAAAACATCCTGAAGCCAAGTTTAGGACAAAAGCCTGTAGTCGCACCTCCTTGAGGCAGAAGGATTACAGATTCAAGGCCAGCCTGGTCCCAGAGAGTTTAAGCTCAACGTGGGCAATTTAGAACCTGTCTCAAAATGGAAAAAAAAAAGTTTAAAAGGGAGAAGTGAGAATCCAACTCAGTGGGAAAGCACTTGCTTATGTGTATGTGTGAGATGCCCCAAACCACAAAACCACACCAACAGAAATCTTAAGTTTTGTAAATACCTTCCAAGAATTGGCCTGATTTAGTTTCCAAAATAACAGAAGAAAGGGCAAGATGAATAAACAAATTGGGGAAAATACCTTCTAATTATGAACAAGACTCGCTAAACCCTTTAATGTTACCTCTATCAATAGAAAATCAGTGAGAAGGCTCAGTTGGATAAACTGAAAAATGAAAGACAACTTCAAACAAATAACATTTTTAAAACAGTATTTGTTTAAGACATTTAAAAGATGTCAAACAGCTGGGTGTGGTGGCACACATCTTTAATCTCAGTGCTCCAGAGGCAGAGGAAGGAAGATTGCCCCAAATTTGAGGCCAGACTAAGACTACATAGTGAATTCCAGGTCAGCCTGGGCTAGAGTGAGACCCTACCTCAAAAAACAAACAACAAAAAAGATGCTACAAAAATGATGCCATGATAAAATGTATTACTTTGTAAACTTACTCAAAAAAAAAAATAAAAAGGGGGGCTGGAGAGAATGCTCAGTGGTTAAGCCCCCTCTTGCAAAGCCTGATGGAAGCCTGGGTTCAATTTCCTGGTTCCCACATAAAGTCAGATGCACAAAGTGGTGCATGTAATCTGGATTTTGTTTGCAGTGGCAAGAGGACCTGGCATGCCCAACCCCGTTCCTCTCTCATTCTCTCTCCCTGCCTATAAATACAAATATTTAAAAATAAATAATAAATGTAAAAGTTGTGACATTATTACTGTCACAAAATAAATATGTAAGAAGTATTTAAATAGTGTTGACTTGTGAAACACAGCTTAACGGTAGGACCTGCGTGTGTCACTTGGGCTGCACCTGGATCTTTTCTCTGTCTCATGCATACAAAGTCTTCCTCAGCTTTCCTTTGTAAATGGCTGGTCCTATGAGGAAAATCTCCACTGTAAGGTCATGGAGACCATATCACAGCCCTGCCACTTTCTACTGACAGAAACTTGGTTATATTCCCTAATCTCTATATGCCTCATCTATAGAAGCTGATAACCACAGGACTTCCTCACATGCATACTGTGATGTCTACACACTCTAAAACATGTAATGCGCTTTAAAAGAATTCCTAGGAACTAGTATTCACTCAATAAGTTATATGATTGATGATTACAATCTGTCTTTGTACTGTATTTGCACTTTTGGTGATATATAGATTTAACTTTATTTTGGTTTGCTTTTTAAAATAGTTTTATTGAGATATAACTTATATAACAAACTGGACATATTTCAAGTACATGGTTTGAGAATTTCCACTCACCATGCATCAACCCAAAAACCTATCAGCACAATAGTGAAGATAGTCGTCATCCCCAAATATTTGCCTATCCAAAGGGCCCTACTCCACCTCCACTTCCAGAGAAATGCCATTCTGCTTTCCAAAACTATAATTAGTTTGCATTTACCTAAAATGTCATTGTCAGCCACAGGCCGCTAGGATGAAACTTCAAACCAGGCAGTCCCAGCTACTCGGGAGGCTGAGGCGGGAGGATCGCTTGAGTCCAGGAGTTCTGGGCTGCAGTGTGCTATGCCAATCGGGTGTCCGCACTAAGTTTGGCATCAATATGGTGACCTCCCGGGAGCGGGGCCCACCAGGTTGCCTAAGGAGGGGTGAACCGGCCTAGATCGGAAACAGAGCAGGTCAAAACTCCCGTGCTGATAAGTCTATGTTTTTAAAGCAAGCACCTGCTTTCTTTACCTCCTGGCCTATTTCTCCATTGCTTCTTGTTGTATCTGATTGTACATTTACGCTCTATTTCCCTGATTGTATTAATAATTTATATCTACTGGCTGTCTGAATATATTCCTTAATAAAATACCTTTTCAAACCTTTGGGCCATTTTTTTTAAATTGGAAAGTTGATTTTCTGGTTGAGGTTTAAAGTTATCCATATATCCTACAAACAAGTCTTCTAGATATATTAGATACATGATTTGTAAAATTTCTCTTCCTAAACCAGGTGTGGTGGTATATGCCTTTAATCTCAGCACCCAGAAGGCAGAGGTAGGAGGATCACCATGAGTTTGAGGCCACCCTGAGATTACATAGTGAATTCCAGATCTACCCCGGCTATAGCAAAACCCTACCTCGAAAAACCAAAAAAGTAAAAATTCTCTTCCTATACATGTTCATCCATCTTTTCATTCTCTCTGCATTGTAAAAGGCTTTAATTTGGGGGAATTCCAACTTTCCCATATGTTATTCTATGACTCATGAATTTGGAGATATATTTAATAAATCTTTGCCTAACCCAAGAGCACAAAGTTTGTCACTTCTGTTTTCTTCTAGTAGATTTATATTGTGCATTACCTGTTACTTCTATGATCATTTTGAATTTTTTTGTATATGGCATGAATTATAGATCAACTTTATATATATATATATATATATATATATATATATATATATATAATTATTTTAGCACCATTCATTGCAAAGGGTATATTTTATCCACTGAATTTCCTGTGCACCTTCATCAAAAATCCATTGTTAAGAGGCTGTGGAGATGGTCACATGGTTTAAAGCACTTACTATGCAAGCCTCATGGCCAGAGTTCAGATCCACAGCAAGCCAGACATGCAGTGGAACATACATCTGTAACCCCAATTAATGCACCTACAGCAATGGGAGGCAAAACAACAAGATAGGCGCTGTCTCATATATGGTGGAAGAGGAAGACCAGCACCCAGTGAATGCTGACGCTCAACCCGCTCTCTCTTTTCTTCAGTGTAAGATCCCATCACATGGTGTGGTACCAACCACAGTTTAGGTGGGTCTTCCCACATCAAGTAGCCTAATATAGAAACTCTTTCACACACATGCGGGGGGGGGGGGAGTTGTTGCCAGGGTGATTCTAAGTCCATTCAAGTTGACAACTGACATTTCCCATCACACTATGCTTAGGTAAGATATTTTCATCTGGGGAAGCTAGGTAAAGACTAAACAGGAGCTATGTTCTATTTTTACAAGCTCGTACTTGTCAAACAGTCTGAACAAAGGATGCAAAGTTGTACTATACTTTGGGAAATTTAGGGGAAAGACTAATCATAGAATGAAATAAAAAAGAAGGTGGGCATTCACTGAAGGTGGCTAGCCGTGATGTCACTTTATACAGGCTATTAAACGTTTATAAATTTCTCGGACTCCATGGCAACCAAACATGGCCAGTTGACAGGGTTCTGATCAAAAATATATAATTCTACCTGTTTGGTAATTGGTTTTTACCACATTGTCTGTCTAAAGGCACTTTTTATTTTCTCAGGAGAAATCCTCCTATATTACTTATATAAAATGCATTATCACTCTTGTTGGATCAGTGAACTAGATGACAGCTCAATTTGAGGCATGCAAAAAAATTCCTTTAGAGAAATCTTCTGTATATTTGAGAAAAATATAGAAAAAGAGAGACTTTTAGAATAGAGATTGTGTGATACTGAAGAAAACTGAATAAACATGACAGGCTTATTCCTAAAATTGAACTTTTAACTAACAGGAAAAATGGAAATGAAAACAACTTATTGTTCTTATTTTACAAAATTGCCACATGTACCACAATCTTTGTTCAGTTAATAGCTACTAACATCAAGACAATACTCTACCACCAGCCAAAGAAGATAATGGCTTCCTAAAGGCTCACATAATTCTTACCAATTAAAGCATTTTAATTAAGGTATGTACATTTTTGCCATAATGCTATTTCATAGTTAATAAAGATCATAGTGTAGTATAAACTATAGTATATACAGTACAAGGAAAAAAAACGTCATGTGGTTTGCTTTATTGTGACCTTTGCTTTATTGCAGTGGTCTGGAATTGAACTCACAACATCTCTGAGGTATTCTTTTAATTGTAAGTACTATACTTTCTTGGCAATACAGTAGGTGTGCTTACACAAGGATTGCCAAGTGAGTTACATGTTGTACTGTTAGCTGTCATATCACAAGGTGATGGGAACTGTTCACTTCATTATAATTATAATCTTATGGGACCACCATTTTATATGCAGTCCATCATTGACCGAATTTTGCAGTGTATGGTTGGTTGATTGATTGCATGGATAGATAGATAGATATTTCTAAGTATATCAATGAAAAGGGGGTAAGGCTATTTAACTGAAACTCAAAACATCTTCCAAACTAATTCAACACAAAGAGTTATTTTATCCAGCTAAAACTGAAAAGCAAAGAGCCTTCTATTTTTATTTTTGATTCAATCAATTCAAGAAGCAGAAAAAACATGTTTTCTATTTATATCTATAGCCACACAAAAACTAACCTTAACTCTAGGGGCATTCACTAACAAACACACTTCATGTTAAACTCTGTCTCAGAATGCATTTCTCATGGGGCCAACCTGGGACATAAACTTATACCTACTTTCAACAAATTTGTGAAATCTGAAAAGTGAGATATTTTACCTACAATTGGTTAAGAGTTCTAGCTCTTCTCCTTCGATTTCTCATCACAGGAAGTGGAGGAAGCACAACTATGAACACTTAGGGATAAAACAATTGAGCTGGAGTTGCAGCTACCTTCCAGTTAATATGACAAAAATGTGATGCCCAGACTCTGATCTGCCATGCTTTCTCTGCCATGATGGAACTGCCCCTTGAAACTATAAAGCCAAAATAAGCCTTTTCCTCCCATGAGTTGTCAGGTATTTTGTCCCAGCAATGAGAGGGTAACTGCTACATGTTCAAAGTAAGAATAGAAAAAGCTATGGACATTACACAGAGCAAGAAGACAATAAGACACGTATGGTCACATCACTACAAAGAGAAAATGTCTAAGAGCAGGAATGAGGTAGGCATGTATCTCTTCTGTCCATCTGCTTTGATTCTCCTTCCCTGCCAGCGCTGTCCTGATTCTGAACGGGGTAGCCATGTGTCCTCAGAGCCTTCCCCGAAGCCTGCAGTGAAAAGCACAGCACAGATTGCTGAGTGCCCATCTCCAGACCCTGCTGGAAAGTGGGCAGACTGAGCAAGCAGCATCCTTTGCCTTGTCCCTATTCCCACACCACTGAGGAAGAGAAAATAGACATTGAGAAACAGCACGATCTCTGACATAAGTGGGAAGTAAGTAAAAAGAATACCTCAAGGTTTCTAGATATGATATGGATATATAAAGTCATGTTTGTATCTATGACATTAAAGCACAAGCAAAACCACTTAAGGGAAGAACAGGGACTAACAGGTGAGGATTATGCTCACAGGAAAACATCCTGTGTAACACAGTACCATCGACAATGAATATACACAACAAATAAAAATTTAAGTCAAGCCAGGCGTGGTGGCGCAAGTCTTTAATCCCAGCACTCATGAAGCAGAGGTAAGAGGATCATCAAGAGTTTAACGCCACCCGGAGTCAACATAGAGAATCCCAGGTCAGCCTGGGCTAGAGTGAGACCCTAACCTTGAAAAACTGAAGAAAAAAAAAAAGAATAATAAGAAGAAGACAAGAAAAAATAATTCACCCATATGATAGTTGGGCAAATTGAAGGCCTGATGAGGGCTGCCCCTAGTAAGCTTGAGTGAGCCAATAGGACTGTATCTGCCATGAAACAATTCGTAGAGCCAGGGTCAAGGAGAGAAAGGAAGCTAGAACAGAGCAGAGCATGGAAAATTAAACAACACATTCTGAGAGAAGCTATGTCCCAACTCTTGTCCTTAAATTTTCCACATGTAACAATTAAAGTAAAAATTAAATCTCTACTTGAAAAGATCATGATCTGGTAATAGATGGCGACAGTATTCCATCTTTAAGTGACATTGCATAATTAAAGAAAAAAATCAAGAGTAAAAGCAACAGCGTTGAAGAACAAGCAGTGAGCTAAATATAGAAAGGAGCATGATCAAAATGGCAGCCAACCAAGTCAGTGATCTGTAAGCAGCCTTGGAGAAAAGTCACATGAACGAGATGATGAAAGACAAAGGACAAAAGTCATGACGCAACCAGACAAATTAAAGGAAGTTGTCCTCTCCTCAGAATACTAACTAATGAATCCTGAAGGCAAAAGAGAATTATATTCCAAAAAAAGGCGTAATAGAAAAGTAAATTTCATTTCTTAAAACTGAATCATTGCTTCTCATCTTAAAAATATGGTGAAGAAGGCAAGCTCTTAATAAATCCAGTCTATCGGTTATGTTCTCAATGTTGTTGGGGCAACTTAACATACGCAGTCAGAAGCAGCTTAGGAAAGGATTTATTTTGGTTTATTTTTTTAATATTTTAAGGAGAGGGAGGGAGGGAGGGAGAGAGAGAGAGAGAGAGAGAGAGAGAGAGAGAGAGAGAATGGTCATGCCAGGGTCCTCAGGCACTGCAAACAAACTCCAGATGCATGTGTCACTTTGTGCATCTGACTTTCTGTGGCTACTGGGGAATCAAACCCAGGTTGATAGGCTTTGCAGGCAAGCACCTTAACTTCTGAGTCATCTCTCCAGCCCTTGGCTTAGAGTTTTGAAGGGAAGTCCATCATGGCAGAGAAAGCATGAGGAGAGCCAGCAGCTGGCATCACATTGCTATATCACCAGGGAGGAAGCAGAGGGAGAACAGCTAGTGGGCCTGGACTTTAAAACCCCAAGTCCTGCGCCTCCCCGCCCCCACCCCACCCCCAGTAACACCGGTCCCCAGCAAGGGTCCACCTCCTAGAGGTGCTACAACCTTTCAGAACAGCGCCACCAGCTGGAGATTCAGTATTGCAACACATCTGTCTGTGGTGGGGGCTGGGGGTACATTTTCTATTCAAACCACCACATATTGAGCTTCATGGTTTGAGGTGAAAGACTGGAAACTTCTCCTGTGAAGTCAAGAAAAAGATGAAGATTCCTAGGAAAACCAATAATCTTATTAAAGATTATATCATTGTGTTATTTGAAACCCCAAGAAAATTAACCCAAGGAAGTATCTATTAGTAACAGATAAATGATCAGGGCTGAAGAGATGGCTCAGCAGTTAAAGAAACTGGTTTATAAAGCCTGACAGCTGATTTCCATTTCCTCCATTTCCTAGTACCCAAGTAAACCAGAAGCACAACGTGGCACATGCACATGGAGTTCTTTTGCAGTGACAATGACAAGAGGCTCTGGTATGCCCATTCTCTCTCTCTCTCTCTCTCTCTCTCTCTCTCTCTCTCTCTCTCTCTCTCTCTCTCTCTCTCTCTCCTCTCTCTCTCTCTCTCTCCTTGCAAAATAAATTTTTTGAAAGATCACCTAGATGGTTGGTTACAAATAATATTTATTTTTACCAATTACAAGTACTTTACAAATATTAACATCCGTGATGAAACAAAGAGAAGGCTTGAAATGAACTTAAGAAAACCACACAGTTCCAGAATGAAGATAACTTTTCAGTTCCTCTGAGGGATAATAAAAGATTATTTGGGGAGCTAGAGAGATAGCTTAGTGGTTAAAGGCACTTGCTTGCAAGGTCTGATGGCCTGGGTTAAATTCCCCAAGACCCACATAAAGCCAGATGCATAAAGTGGTGCATGTGTCTGGAATTTGTTTGCAGCAGCAAGAAGCCCTCGTGCACAAATTCTCTCTGTGCATCTCCCTCCTTCTTTCTCTCTTTCTCAAATAGATATAAAACAAAATTTTAAATACTGTTTTAACAAGAAAGCACACTTTGGTCTTAGATAGTAAAGTGTACTTGTAAAGAGGTTAGTTCCCCCTGCTGAATTGATAAATTCAATGTAATGCCAATAAAGATGCCAGGGAAAAGTGTATTTTGCGAAAAATAACAAAACAGACAAAATGTCTTTAAAAATATACATGCAAGTTATATAAGCTGCTTTTCTCATCACTGTGATAAAATACCTGACAGAAATAACCTAAGGGAAGAAGGACTTATTTTGGCTCACAGTTTCAGATGATTATGTGGCTCCCCGTTTCTGGTCTTGTGGTGAGGCACAACATCATAGTTCCAGGAACATGTGAAGCAGGATGGTATTCACCCCACAGCAGACAAGAAGCCAAGACAAGGAAGGCATGCCCCAGGGCTTTAAATAACGAATAAAACCAATATTTTAGGATCAGCACTTGGATTATTCCTTATTGCCAAATATAAACATTTTGGTAGAAAATCAGTATCACTCTATTGATTATGAACTTTCTATAAGAATATCTCAGCTCCTTGGATCTTTCTTTTGATTTCAGAGTCTCCAGCCACTTTATGAAAGGTGAGTAAACACAGGACTAGAACTATTAATATAATTTTCAGATTAAAGAGAGGGAGAAGTGCTACTAAATATCCTTTTTAAGTTTGAGAAATAAAATGTGCATCAATTATGAGGACTTCTAGATGCAAATGGAGGCAGTTACCAAAATTCTACAAATTATTACTATTTATTCCTATTCCCTATAAAATACTTCCATAACTTATTAGTTATGTGTGTGATCCAGGTAATATCACCATCCCTGGAACTAGGAGTTTCAGAAATGCAGGGCCTATCTGTCATTCTTAACAAAATATTCATTTCAACAAGATCCCAAATAACTCACATTTATGTTAAAATTTCAAATGCATTCTGTGGCGGTTTGATTGTGAATGCATGACCCCCCAACACTTCAGATTTTTTAAAATTTTTTGAATATATTGTTTATTTATTTATTTGCAAGGGGAGAGAGAGAGTAAAAAAGAGAGAATCAGTGCAGCAGGGCCTCTAGCCACTGCAAATGAACTCCAGATAGATGCACCACTATGTAGGTACCGGGGAATCAAACACCAGTCACCAGGCACTGCAGGGAAGTTTTAACCACTGGAGGGAAGTTTCAACCACTGGGCAATCTTTCTAGTCTTCCTCAGGGATTGTTGAATAAGGTTAAGTTTCTTACTTAAGTCTCCATCAGCCTGCTGGAAGAGGTTTCATTGTGTGTGGGCAAACCTTTTAGTTCAACTCCAA
Source organism: Zapus hudsonius (assembly GCA_004024765.1). Classification (NCBI taxonomy): domain Eukaryota; kingdom Metazoa; phylum Chordata; class Mammalia; order Rodentia; family Dipodidae; genus Zapus; species Zapus hudsonius. Next base: position 38,067 of record PVHP010004912.1, read on the forward strand.
GGTGTGTAAAGAGCCTGTTTGAGCTGTTTGCTGGCTGATGGTGGTGTCTCTGTTATGGATCTATGGAGTGAGCCAGCTTCTTCCATAACAATGATGCTTCCCCTGATTTTGTAAACCTGAAATAAACCCTTTCCTCCCATAAACTGCTTCTGGCTGGGTGTTTGTCCCAGTAACAAGAAAGTAATTTGCTTCTCTGAGCTCAACACTAAAGGAGACTTATAACATGCCTACCAAGGCTCAGGGGACATTGCAGAAGGGGCAGAAAGATTGCAAGAGTCACATTTGGGAAGGTGTACCCTGAAGTATTTATTATCTCCCTCACTGAGGCTGACTGGTGCATTTACAACCACACAGTGAATACCAGCCACCCCACTGAGGAGAGGGGGAGGGGAAAGAGAATATAAGAATATAACCAATGGAAATCTGATCAATATTTTCATACTGTATATAGTACATAATGGAGTAATTAAAAATAAAAATAAAAAGCTCCTTCTCTACCTTCTGCTTCAGAAGAAAAATTCTCATTTCAAGGTCCTTGAGGTGGTAGAGCCTTGATGAAGTGGGTCTTCTGATAGAGCTAAGTTTATTTTTAATATATATTTATTTGTTTACTTGCAATCAGAGAGAGATAGAGAGAAGTTTTTTTAATGTAGACATCTATTGGTGGACTGGGCATGGTGGTGCACACCTTTAATCCCAGCATTTGTGAGACTGAGGTAGAAGAAACACTATGAGTGTTATAAAGTAAGTTCCAGGTCATCCTGAGCTAGAGACCCTGCTTCAAAAAATAAATAAATAAATAAAGCCACATGGTTTTTATAAGCTTCACATGTTACAGTGAATTCCAGTTCTTTGCTTGTCTGATTTGTTGGTTGGTTGTTTTAGACAAGGTCTATTGTAGTTACGTTCATATTGCTAGGACAAAGCACCTGACCAAAAGCAGGCAATGGGAGAGCAGAGTTTATTTTGGCTTACAGTTTCCAGAGGAAGCTCCATCGTGGGAGGGAAAAGCTGGTAGAGCAGAGTCTGGACATCACCTCCTTCCACAGCATCTGACAGAAAGCAGCAAGAGTGAGCTAGGCTCCTACAAAGGAGGAGCTGGCTGTAACACTCCAAAGCCAGCCCTTAGCAAGTCTCTACCTCCAAAATTGCCACCAGCTGAGAACCAAGCATTCAAAACACAGGCGTCTATGGGGACATCTGATTCAAATGACCACAAGGTCTCCAAGAGCCCAGTTTCACCTTAAATTTTCTAGTTATCAAGGCCTGATCCTCCTGCTTCCACTTCCCAGATGCTGCAATCACGGGCATGTACCACGACAAGAAGCTTCTCTCCAGATTATACCCCCTCTCCATCACCACAGCATTCTGTAAGACAAGAGGGTGGATAATCAGGGGAGAAGTTCTAAACCTACTTTACCAGAAGCCATTCTACTCCTTTGGAAATAGATGGCTACTATGTAGAAAAAAAAACACACACAGCATTTTCAGTCTGCACTCTACTACAGAAAAGCCTACAAATGGTGAAAAGTCAGGGCAGTAAGAAGAAAAAAAATACACAGCTAAACCATCATGTAATTATACAACCACTCAAAACCTGGCTGCCCAGAAGCAGTAATCGGCAAGATAATTCTATTTTAATTTTAGTCTTACATATGATTAGTTAGTGCTGTGTGTGATTGGTTCATAATGACATATCCTCAAAGGAGACTACAGAGCTGGATATAAGATGAAGTCCTGTGAAGCTTGGGTCCTACAAGAATAAGAGGACAAATTGACCCATCTGGCATCGCTATGGTGATTACACTTGAAATTGTTCCTCCGAAGATGATTTGACAATGTAGCAAAACTCTAGAAACAAATGAAACTGAGGGCTCGGTTACAATGCTAAGGGCACCGAAGCCCTGTGGGGAAGACAGGAACTGTCCTTCTCTGGCCACTCCAAGTACTAACAGATTATTCCCTATTTTCCACACTTTCCCAAAATGCAACTTGCTTACAGTAATAAACTAGTGTAACTGGAAGTCATATGATAGTTAACTGATTCTGTATTGCTGTTCCTTTGAACTTTTTTACTTGTTAGAATATTCTGGAAGTGGTCATCTCAGACAGCTTTGCGGCAATGAACTGTTTCCTGAAGGCCTTTATTCCTCATCTGTTTTCACTGTTCTCTAAATCAATCCTGATAGAATCAAGGATCCACCCGTCAATTCCAGTAGTGAATGGACTGGTGGCCACAAGGAAGTGTCATCAGGAATATGCAATTAGCTAAGGACAAATAGCAATTAGGCCAGGAAGCTGTGTGACATTGATTGAATAAACTCACACTTTGTGAAGGAAAAACACACCCCATGCATTATGAACTGGAAATTAGAAACTGTAAACTCTGCCCCGGTTAGAATGTCCTGATATATAAATTAGAATATGGTGACTATCTTCTTCTCAGGCTTGAGAGATGGCTTAGAGGGTAATGTGTGTGCCACAAAAGCACCAAGCTTGTAGTACCCACTCAAAATACCAGGTGTGATGGCACAACCTTGTAATCCTAATTGAGGGGAGGCAGACACAAAGAATCCCTGGAGCTCACTGGCTCCAGGTCTAGTCAAAGAGTGAGCAGAGGGTTCCGTAAGAAACCCTATCTGAGGTCTCAAAGAATAAAATGAAGGATGACGACTCAGGAAGTCACCAACTCCATTTTCTGGCCTCAACAAGTAATGTACACAAATGCACGTATGAACACATCTGCACACATATGCATGTGAAAATACACAAATATGATAAAAACCGAAAAGGTGATATTTCTCTAAATTTCTGGGTATAGCGACCCTGAGAATGCACTTGGACCCCTGCTGTCAGGAGCAGACTGGATCTACAACCCCAGCTGCAACACTGCATTATCGCCAATCCTTGCTTCCTCCAGATGGCTCCAGGATGTGGCTGGAGCACTCCTGCAGGGAGGGAGGTCTCTTCCCATCAGACGCAAACTCCTCTAACTGGTGGCCTGTGCTGAAGAACCCTCCCTTGATCTTTCTGACACGTTCTTAGGATGATGGCACTGTTATCAGAGACTCTGCCTGCCTTTCTCTTTTCCTGCACACATGACAGATCTGCAATGAAGCCTTCATCCTCTCCCCAGACACATTCTCTCCCTTGTTTCACAGGCATTTGCCTCAACACATCTCCAAATCTAACACAATGCTCCTGTCTTCTTCTCAGAGAGCTCAAAATTACACACTTCAGTGCTGGAGAGATTGTTCAGTGGTTAAAGGTGCTTGCTTACAGCGCCTGACATCCCAAGTTCAATTCACCAGTGCTCACATAAAGCACATAGTGGCACATGTGTCTGGGGTTCATTGGCAGTGGCAGGAGGCCCTGAAGCTCCCACACTCACACTCTCCCTGTCCGCCTCTTTCCTCTGTCTCTCTCGCTCAAATAGGTAAATAAAATGTAAAAAGATATACATGCTGAGCCAGATGAGCCAGACATTTAATTCCAGGACTTGGGAAGCAGAAGTAGGAGCATCACTGTGAGTTTGACGTCAACCTGGAGCTACAGAATGAACTCCAGGTCAGCCTGGTCTAGAGTGAAACCCTACCTTGAGAAAAAATTAATAAATAAAATAAATTATGCATTTTACATGAAATAATCACATTTGAATATTAATTTTATCTCCTTCAGTCATTTCTTGTACTTAATCTTATTTACTTCATATTGTTTATAAGATGTCCTTAATCATCATTCATCAATATAGCTTTCTTCCCCCTAAACGAACTATAATACTCTTCAAGTATCTATAATCATATGCTGTTAGGAATAATCTATATCAATCATTCATCTACTCACAAATGCTGAGTTCTATGAACCTATTTCTGTACCTTGATGATACAACAGTGAGAAAGTAAGTCCCTGTCATACGATTCATACAAAAAAAAAATCTACTTTAAAAGTCACAGTCATGATGAGGCTGGCAAGAAAAAAGTCAAGGTGTAATGGGGGGGAGCCTACCACAGGGAATCAGTCCTTCCCTATAACTTAGCAGTGAAGCATTTTCAGAAGGCAGAGTGGACATGGCTGAGTCAAGGGAAGTTAATCTAATATTAGAGGCAAAGTGACGTCACTGTGGAGAAGGGAAGAGAAAAAGTTCATAGACGGAAAACAACTGGAACATTTAAAAACTGAAAAGGGACCAGTGTATCTCAGAAGGAGAGAGCGAATGTGAGGGAAGTAACAAATCAGGCTGGACAATCAGACAGACTCTGGGTCAACTCAGTTCTTTCAAAACAAAGACAATCGCAAGATTCTGTTCATATATTCCTCTATAATAATGATGGAAAACTATGTGCATACGTTATCAGTTCACAACTAAATTCCTCTTTGAAATCCAAATAGTCACCAAGAATCTGGTTTCTGGTATATGAACAATTTGAAAGAATGGAACAATTTCACCAAGTAATGTATAAATATCAAGGACATTAGACCCAATTTCATTGAAAAATACTTTACGAACAAGCTCATCCTTAACTCCCAGAATTTTACATCATTCTTGCTTCTCCTTGAACATGCTTCGTTTTACTCTACTTTCTCATGAGTTATCTTCATGTAAAACACCTCTTTATTTGAAAATATTTTACAAATCACCTTTCATCCTTCTCTCCAAAAAAAGTGTATAAATTCATGTACTTATAGGAGCTTGAGAGTATTTTTTTCCTTCTGGCTTGAATTATTATGTTAGTTATTATTAATATATTGTGTCTCAAAAGCTATATGAATGTATCCTAAATTTTAAAAAAGAAAAAGTAAATTAAAAAATAGGGGGAAGGAGAGATGGCACTTCCCCAGTGCACCCACGTAATGCCAGATGCACAAAATGGTGCATGCATCTGGAGTTTGCAGTACATAGAGGTCCTGATGTGCTCTCTCTCTCTCTCTCTTTCTCTCTCTCTCTCTTTCTCTCTCTCTTTCTTTCTAAGTAAATAAAATATTTTTAAAATTAGAAATTCCTTCCCTCCCTCCTCTCTCTCTTTCTTACTTTCTCTTTCTTTCTTTCTTGCCTTGCTTCCTTTCTTTTCTGTCCCCTTTCCTTTCTTTCTTTCTTTTTTTTTTGAGACTGAGCCTCACTATGTAGCCTAGGCTGGACTTAAACTATTTTGATACAGCCTAACGTGGCTTCCAACTTGCAGCTTTCTTTCCTCCACCGCTCCATGTTGTGTTTACATAGGTGTGCCACAATGCCCAGCTGGCATCTCACATATTGCTATACATTTCCTGATTATGGTTGTTGTAGTCAGTTTTCTCTGTTGCTGCGCAGAAGGAACCCAAGCAAAAGCAGCTTATGGAAGAAAGGGTTTATTTGGCTTATGGACTCAAGGGGAGACTCCATCCTGGCAGGGAAAACGATGGCATGAGCAGAGGTATGGACATCACCTCCGCCACAGCAATGTTAACAATGGCAGGAAGGTGTGCCAAACACTGGCAAGGGGAAGCTGGCTTATAACCCCATAAACCTGCCCCCAACAACACAGCTCCACCGAGGTTGCAAAACCCAAACTGCCATCAGCTGAGGATCAATCACTCAGAACACATTTATTTGTTTGTGGGGGACACCTGGATCAAACCATGACAATGGTGATGGCCAATGTCCTCTCTGTGCTTATTTGTCATCTGCAAATCTGTTTTGGAGCAATCTCTATTCAAGTCATTGCATTTTATATGTCATCGTGTATATCTTTAATTGGTGAGATGAAGTCTTTTTACTCTGAATATTACATGCTCATGAGGGACGTGAATTTCAGATGGATTACATTCTGTGGTTGTCTTTTTACATTCTTAACTGTGCCCTTTTTGAAAACCAATTGGTAGATATACAGACTGATTTATGAATTCAGTCTATAATGCCTAGAAGTTTCAGACTTTGGTGAAAACCTGTGCATTGGGTTTTGGTGTTATTGTTGTTGTTTTTTTCCCTCTGCTTATTATTTTATACCTCAAAATGCTTTACCAGAAACTTATGATCATGAAGTTTCAATCCTATATGCTCTTTCTTCTCAGAGATTTATAGGTTTATCTCTTAAATTTAGGCCTTAAATCTTTAATTTTTTACAAATGGTTATTTGTGGGGGCCCATGTTTAACAGTTTGCATATGCTCCTTGGTTATCCAAGCATCCTTTGCTGACAAGACTGATGTCTTTTAATTTTGATATATGAATATTGATATGAGAATTTTGATATATGAAGATACTGTAACTTTATCATGTTCTTGACCACTTTTCTTCTTTTGTCCCCTCACCCTCCCAACCCCCATCCATGAAGGACGCTCCTCTCTCAAGGAAGTCCTCTGTTTTGTCCTCTTTGTGCTCCATATAAAAATGTTGATGGGCTCAGAACAGTGAAAATCCTGTGAGAGTATCAATATCCACCCTGGGGTTATGAATACACCAGACACAACGTCAAGTGGACAGTACCCTGAAGTATGTCCTTGCACCCTGTGGCTCTTCCATTCTTTCTGGCCCCTCTTCTGTAATGTTTCCTGAGCCTTCCAAGGCATGATAGAAATCTTTATGATTGAACATTGAACAACCTCGTATTTTCTGTTTGGATGAGTTTTGAGTCTCCTCAGAAAGACTGTTAATGTTCCATGGAATGTTCTTGGTATTTTTTTAAATCAATTGGTAGTAGATATATGGACAGATTTGTGGAGTCATCATTCTGTTTCGTTAATGCATACACTTAGCCTCATTCCTGCACCACACTGTTTTACTATAATAGCTTTGAAGTAAGTTTTAGTATACACTGAATTGAATTTGTAGATTACCTTGAGAGTTTTGACATATGAACATTACGCTTTCCAGTCCATGAAAATAATGTGGTTTTTTTTTATATCTTTTATCTCTTGCAAGAATGTTTTGTAGTTTGTAGTGTAGAAATATTGTACTTTCTTCATTATATTTATTCTTATTTTGATCTCAGGTGCTACTATGAATTACATGGTTTCCTCAATTTCATTTTTAGGTTGTTATTGCTCAATTAAATTGGTCATTAGACAAATGACATTTGAATAATGCTCTTGTCTTCTGCTTCATTCATTAGCTCTCATAAGCGTTTCTTAAATTCTCTGGAACTGTCTCTAAAGAAGATCATACCATCTATAAGCAGAGATCTCTTTTCCTTTTGAGTTTGGATACTTCTTGTTTTATTTTCTGTTGCCTAACTAATGATACTAGTCTCAAATTCTAGTACAATGTAGAATATAGGGGCCAAGAGATTATGTCTTGCCCTGCTCCTAATTATTGAAGAACACCTTTAATATTTCACCATTGAGTATTAATTTGCTTTAGCTTTGGCATAAATCCTCATCACGTAGAAAGAGAAAGTTTTCTTCTCTTCTAAGTCTCATTTGTCATGAAGGGATTTTGACTGATATGATTGATGAAGCCACCCACTGTTCACCTCTGGCCTCCGCTACATGTACACACACACACACACACACACACACACACACACACACACACACACGTACAGGGAACCAGAAAGACTTGCATGCTTGTTAAAAAAAACACCAAAAAGTACCTGTGATTTGGTCAGTTTACTTAGTAAGGAATACTTACACTTGTTTTAACACGTTTAACACCAATATTCATCTTCCAATCTTATCATCAAACCATTTCTTATCACAATGAAATATTCAACTGCCCACCTAGTTGCTCAAACCAAAAACCTACATGTAATCTGTTGATATCTGTTCCTTTACCCCCATATTCTACCCATCGGCAATTTTCCAGAGCTCTTTGAGCAAAAGTTGTCATTGTCAATCTGCTACCATTTGTCTCTCTCACTTCCTTCCATCTGTCACCTGTCGTCTTTGATCTATTCTTGGCACTTCCATTTTAGCCCCTTTATGCTCCACTCTCTAAAGAATGGAGGCAGTATCTTTTTTAAATATTTAATTTATTTATTTATTTATTTGAGAGTGAGGAGAAAGAAAGAAGCAGAGAGAGATAGAGAGAGAGAAGGAAAGTAACCTTATATACTGTTGCTAAGAACTTAATATAGGGCAGTGGCTTTGGAAAACAGTTGGTGATTATTCATAATGATAAAAACATAACCACAATGTTACCCAGAAATTTCACTCTTAGGTAGGTACCAAAGAGAAATAAAAATATTTGTCTACACAAAAACTTGTATACAATTGGCCTAGTTAATTTTTTTTCTTAATAGCTAAAAAGTTAAATATATCAAATGTCTATCGACTGATGAGTGGAAAAACAAAATGTGGCTACCCACAAAAGAAAACATTATTCAACCATAAAATAAATTTCCGGTACATGCCACAACATAAATAAAACTTGAAAGTATTGTATTAAGTTTTTTTAAACCGGGACACAATAGGCCACGATTTGTATGATCGTGTCTTTATGAATTGTTCTGAACAGGCAAATAGAGAAAGACAGAGAGCAGATTAGTGGGTTCCAGAGGAGGGGAGAGAGGAAGCTAGGAGGGATTGCTGGCTGTGTGCAGACTTTCTTTATAGCATGTTAATAGTGTTGCTCAACTATCCTGTGAACATATGAAAAAGCCATTGAATTGCACCCTTGAAAATGGTTAAATTATGAATTTTATTTCAATGAATTGTACATCAAATTTTTAAAAGTAAACACGATCAAAGAAACTATAAAATTCCAGGAAAAATACTAAATATAAGTTTATGTCTAATATATTGTGTATAGATGAATGAAGTCTCAAATGACTATGTATACCAAGTTTCACCATTAATGAGGGAGAATGCTTATTGATTATCTTTTTGTCTTCATCAATGGAAAGCCATGCTTCAGGAAAAGATAAGGTTCTTCAGTTGGTGATTGCTGAATTTGTAGGCTGATATACAAACCTTGTTCTGAGTTTGAACAAGGTTTCCCTGTGACTTCACATCACATCAAACTTTAAGAAATGCTACACTATGTCAGTGATCCTTGTTAATGTGGAAAGTTTAGACTTTAAACTCAAGCCTTGGGCCAGAAATATGGGTTAGTGGTTAAGGCACTTGCCCCCAGTGCCTAAGGCCCTGGGTTTAATTCCTCAGTACCCACATAAGCCAGACACACAAGGTGGTGGCCCTGGCATACTATCTCTCTCTCTCTCTCTCTCTCTCTCTCTCTCTCTCTCTCTCTCTCTCTCCTCTCTCTCTCTCTCTCTCTCTCTCTCTCCTCTGCTTGAAAATGAATAAATAAAATTTTAAAAAACAACTCAAGCCTTTTTATTTTATTTAGTATTTTCCTCCTACATCTAATATGTTGTCTTTGGAAGTAAATATGTGACAATAAACTTTTAATACCTTTAAAATTAGAAATTATTTCCTTAATGGGATGGATGAAGATTTTTTAATTTCATTCATGTTTTGGTGGATGAATATTATTTGTTGCTACCATGAGGTTGGGTTCAATGTCAATTCTAATGAGTTTTGGTAAGCTCTGAGTCTCTTTGTTCACATTTAAAAATAGACAGAATTAGAGCAAAATTTCCTTTTAGAAATGTCATTCAACTCTTTGAACTTCTTTCGCTTTATATGCCAAAACCATCGTGGCATATCTTCAAATATTATTTTTGTGATCCATCAGCTGACAGCTCAATTGAATTTCCCTTAGTTTTATGGAAAGTAAAGAAATGAAAATAGTCCATTATGATAATTTGTGAAGAAATCTGTTACCCATCATTATAGACATCAATTTCTCAATTTCTGGGGAATGTATCAAAAACATTCCAAGATTGAACGAATGATGCTTAATCCTATCTTTTGCTGCCTTTTGCTTTGAGACATCTTCTTTAACACATACTCAGAACAGCTTGGGAAAACTAAATATTGCTAGTATATTCAATTTTATTAGCATATGTGCAATTGAAAATAGACACCCTGCAAGCCTGATTACCAAAGCTATGCCTCATTGTGATTCCAAATAACTAATTAAAAAAACTGACTTCATTTTTCCTTTTCAACAGCATTATGACTGCATCTCCCTTCCAAACTCTAGTGACAGAAATATAGGAAGAGAAGACCTAGAATCCTGAGTTCATGATTATAAGTGAGGCATGGACACCTCTACTCTAGAAATAAATATGACTTTTGGTATACTTTTATTATTGATGTTTGAACAGGAATTATATTCACTCACTGTACTATGGAAAACTTAAAGATACTATTGAAAAGTTATTTTTAAAATAGGTAATTATGAGGCTGGAGAGATGGTTCAGCTGATAAGAACACTTCCTGCACACACATAGGATCCTGAGAGGGCCTGATATTGTTTGAATCTGATTCCCCAGCACCCACATTGACATCTGGGCATGGCCATGCACATCTGTCCCCACTCCAGTCCTGTGGGGAGCAGAAACCAGAGAGTCACTGGGACTCACTCAAACAGCAAGCTCCGGAATCAGTGAGAGACTCCACCTCAAGAAGAAAGCAGAAGAGCAATGAAGAGGGAACCTGAAGTTCTCATCTGGTCTCCCCAACACAGGGATGAGCAATGGAGGAGATACATCTGGTCTGTGTGTGCGCGCACACACACACACACACACACACACACACACACACACAGGGTGAGTGCATCTGCACACAGGTGCATACACCACACATACTACCCACTTACAGGCACGAAAATAGGTAACTACATTGCAAAATTTAAATTATAATTATTGGCCTCTATTCATATTTTACCAGATTATTGCTGATGAAACGGATGCTATAACTACAGAATAAGATTATTTTTTTTTAAATCTGCTTAGGGAAGTGGGACTATTTATGAGGAAGAAGGAGGTCAGTGGAAGGCAGAAGGGAGAAAAGAAAGGTAAAGAGGGCTGAATGTGAGCAAGATATAATGATCTACATGTATGACATGTCATAATTAACCCCATTATTGTGTTGCTAACTTTAAATTTTTAATTTAAAAATGAAAGGGCTGGGGAGATAGTTCAGCAGGTAAGACTATTTGCTGCACATTCATGAGGACCTGGCAGGGCCCAAATTCGATTCTCCAGCACCCACATAAATAGCTGGGTATGTCCATATATGCCTGTAACTCCAAACCTGAGGGGGAGGCAGATTCCAGAGAATCACTGGGACTCACTGGTCAGTTAGTCTGACCAAAACTATCAGCAGAGGGTTCAGTGAGAAACTGTCTCAAGGAAACTCATATGTGAGCAATAGTGGTGTCTTTCTCTTCTAGCCTCCACAAGCACATCTATTACATCTATTACAGTGGTGACCAAGAGCAGGAATCTGGCTTTTCTTCACTCCGCTTCAATTTAATTCATCCCAAAAAACAGCTAGGAATCACACAGTAGAACTATATCAACATTAAAAACAAAACAAGTCACAGTCTATGTCCTACCAGAACTTAATTTTTTTTTACTGAAAAGACAATATATATATTGTTACCCAAGGATTTTTGCCCACAACTTTGACTATATCAAAGCCAAAATATAATACAGGAAACACAGAAACTTGTTTCTTCACACAACAGGTTTCAAAGATCTGATGAGAGCCTGGAAGGATGGGTTAGAAGGAAACACAGAATTTGAAGAAGGAATGGTAGAAATGCTCCAAGAATCACTAAAGAAACTAGCTAGTCTGACACGGTGGTTTTGAACTGGAAAATACACACACACACACACACACACACACACACACACACACACACATATAGATAGATAGATGATAGATAGATAGATAGATAGATAGATAGATAGATAGATAGATAGATAGATAGATAGAGATAGAGTAGATATAGAGTAGATAGATAGATATAGATATAGATATAGATATAGATATAGATATAGATATAGATATAGATATAGATATAGATATAGATATAGATATAGATATAGATATAGATATAGATATAGATATAGAGTAGATAGATAGATATAGATATAGATATAGATATAGATATAGATATAGATATAGATATAGATATAGATATAGATATAGATATAGATATAGATATAGATATAGATAGATATGAAACTTTCAGGTGACAAGGAAATGAACTTGTAAAAACCTGAAATGAACTTGTAAAAACAGGCTTGATCTCCTTGGCAATGCAGTTTAAGGAGCCTGCTGCACCAACAGACACAGAGTACAGAATATCTTGTGTCCCGTACGTGGAGATGTGTGAGAGGAGAGACAAGAGGGTCCTGGCATTTCAATAAGCCGAGTGTGCAGTGGAGACGGTGGTGAGGGTGAGGGTGAGCTTGGATGCAATAGGAAAAGGGATTCAACCTTAACTCTGTGCTAACTAGCTTCATAGTCCTGGGTAAGTAATGGATTCTCTTTGGATCTTTATTTCTTCTCTCACAAAGATTTCTTGGAGTTAAATAAAGCATTTTTGGAGACAGGAACAAGACAGCAAGAACACTAAAAGAGAGGGGTCTACCTCCCACCACTCTTGCCAAAACCAAGCTTTGTTCTGCTTTGTTTGCATTTTATTATTTTGTTCATTTGTGGTTTACTTATTTTTTTTTGAGACAGGATCTTATGTAGCCCAGGTTGGATTTCAACTTCCTATGTAGCTTAGCATGATCTTGAATTTCTGATCTTCCTACCTCTACCTGGGATTACAGGCATGTGCTGCCACAGCCAGCTTCATGCAGTGCTGGGGACTGAACCCAGGGCTTCGTGCATGCCAGGCAACCACCCTACCCACTGAGCAATATCGTCAGCCCTGCTGTGTTCATATTTTCTTATTGAGAACTTTTATTGTATGATCATATTAGATACTGGTCATATTACTATCGGATTATGCTCTCTCCCACCCCTATTCCACTGAGGGCTGTCCTCAGTGGGGTTATTGGTATTCACTGTAGGATCATGAATGCACCAGTCAGTCTCTGTGAGGAGAGCCCATGTATATATATATATATATATATATATATATATATATATATATATATATATATATATATATTGGTTTTTCGAGGTAGGGTCTCACTCTTGTCCAGGCTGACCTGGAATTCACTACGTAGTCTCAGGGTGGCCTTGAACTCACGGCAATCCTCCCACCTCTGCCTCCGGAGTGTTGGGATTAAAGGCGTGCGCCACTACGCCCGACTCCATGTTTATATTTTTGTTATTAATTTTAAAGCTTCTGGATAGAAAAATATGTTTTCTCTTCATTGTTTTTCTCATTATCAAAGTAAAACTTTATAATCTGAAACTTTCAGAAAAGATCATTTCATTCCAAACATAATCTAAAATAGCACATGTAGCATTTTATTATTTTAGAAATAGAATTGATACAATTTCCAATTAAGAATAAAATAATTTTTGAGACAGTGTCTCGCTCCATAACCCATAGTGACCTGGAATGTACAGTGATTCTGCTGGCTCACTCTCTTGAGTGCTGTGATTACAGACATAAACTATCACACCAAGCTTTTGAATAATTTTTTAATGTATACTCAAGCAAAAAGTCTTGCTCCAGATATATAGATGTTGGTAATAAACCTGTAAATCTTAAATTTCCAGCTTGAGTTTTGTATTTCCATCATGTAAACCAGACCAGTGTAGCAAGAAGCATTTTTCTCCAAAGATTCTTTTTTTCAGTATAAAAGAAATCTTGGTTTGATATACCCTCCTTTGAAATATTGCCTTTGCCCTGGATTATTCTTATGACATTCTGGATTCTATATTGAAGGATGTTTTGAACAAATGAAATTATCACCCTTCATGATGGGTAAGTCCAGTAGATATTTTAGATTTTCTTTCACAGTTATACTATCACATGCAACTGGGAACAAAAGCTACAGGGAACAGAGTGTAACGGATCATAATGACTATTTTAGAACAGCGTGAGCCTCCTTGTCGCCTACAAGAAGGCTATGTGAGCCGAATTCAGAAACCCTGAAAATGGAGTTCAGTGCAAGCTGCACTGTTAATTCAGGGCAAATGCACTTTTTTATGTGCAACGTACAACAGAAGGACATTCAAGTAAAATCATTTACCCCAATAGAAAGATGTCGCCTTCTCACAACAAAGCCCACGTGCATAGAAACACACAGAGAACAGTCTCTAAACCACTGACTCGCTTGGTTCCAATTGCTCACCACTAATGCAACAAATTACATTTTTCAATCAGCTCACTGATGTTCTGGTTGTTGCCATTTCTTGTGTGAAGAATTATTGCTACTAGAGAAAGTCAATTGAATTTTAATGCTTTGCAGCAAAAGAGATGTCAAGAGTGCGGTTTTGATTCATTGTCTCCGTGTTCCAAATGTCTCGTGCCTGTGTTTGAGATGTAGTTAAGGACCGAAAGAAGAAGGAAAGGAGAAAAAAAAATGTGCTGCATTTCATTCTATTCTAGATTTTAATACCGTTGAGATATGTTTCCCTTGTCCTGTCTCCTTGGCAGTAATTCTCACTGAGTGCAGGGCCACTTTGGCTTAAATTGAATTTTTCAAGGTATGGTCAGCATCAGCGGACTCTTAATGGACAGAAATCTCCCACCTCTTGGAAAATCAGGTCCCTTCAGTATGAGTGGGATGGTATCCTTGAACTCCTTGCTGCAGGACTGTAAGCTAATGGATTTGGGGAGAAAATGGCCAAGGATACTCGACATGATGATGCTATCTTGTCTCTGTGGTGAGCCTACCGCTCCTCCAGTGCCTGGCACACTCAGATGGAATCCCTCATGGGGAGACAGAGGCATTGTGAATGGCTCCTTGTTTGTTGAAGCACCCTGACAGAGAGATTTTGCTTTTCGTCAGCATATTCATTTATTATAAGTCCATGTCTCCTAGTCTGAATCCTGCCATGCAGAACCCTTTTTCTTTTCATGTGCTGTGACTTGCCAAACCGTTTCTGATGGAAAGACAGAGGCAAGAATGTAATGGTGCAGAACAAGCCAGTCAGCCCTCTCTGCAATGCACCCGTCACAACGAGAATGTGCTCCCCATGACTCAGAATGAATCAGATGGAGAAAAAAAAAACAGCACAAACAGCAGCCCGAGAAATTAATGGCGGTGTGTGTGCTGTGAAGAAAAGAGAATGCATTGCTGATCATAGCTGCCAAGAACTGGCCGTGCTGAGTGCACCATCCTCCAAGGGATGGGCAGAGTGTACAGGAGGCTTTTTATCCTTGTGGGGGGGAGGGAAGGGAGAATCCATGCACTGCTGTTTAGGCAGGTTTGGACAAAATACACCTTAACATTTGCTCTCCCAAGTTATGTGTTGCAGAAAAATCAGTGGTATATGCCAAAATCTGATTTTTGCATTAGGATTTGACCTACCCCATTTTCTTCCTTGTATATGAAAGCAATTATAGAGATAGATGATAGATAGACAGATAGATAGATAGATAGATAGATAGATAGATAGATAGATAGATAATAGATAGATGATAGATAGATAGATAGATAGATATACAGATAGACAGAGATAGATAGATAGATAGATAGATAGATAGATAGATAGATAGATATACAGATAGAGATAGATAGATAGATAGATAGATAGATAGATAGATAGATAGATAGATAATAGAGAGATAGAGAGATAGATAGAGATAGATAGAGAGATAGATAGATGATAGACAGATAGATAGATAGATAGATAGATAGATAGATAGATAGATAGATAGATAGATAGATAATAGATTAGGTAATTTATTGATAGATGATAGATAGGATATAGATATAAGATGATATAAAGAGATAGGAGATACAGACATAATTATGATGGCTCATCTAGAATGGAGACTAAAAATACATGTGTGTATGTGCTCAGAAATATTGAAATATGTCTTCATAAATATTGAAAAAGATAATTCTTTATAGCTTCTTCCTCCTTTTTAGTGACTTTCCACTGAAATAGAAATAGCCAACTAATTTACTAGTTTACAGCCAACTAATTTAAGAATTACTGCCAAGGAGAAATAGTTGCTAGAAATAGCCAACTAATTTTCCTGTTAGAACAGCCAGTCCGTGCTGATCCAGACCTCTTTACACTGGCTACTGGAACTTTCCTTCCTTCCATTTTTCTAGTTCTCCACCACCACCATCTTCATTCCAAGCACTGCAATCCTTTGGCCCACTTCTGACTTTACTCCACAGCTAGTGTACTGTGAAGTCAATGGTAGGGAAAAGCTGTTGGAGAAGAGGGAAGCCCAGGGGAAGGAACACTTCTCAGAAGATCCATGCTTCTTACAGCCTGGGAGAGACAGGCAGATACCAACATTGCTGCTCCTTTTAGCCACTCCCAGCCTTGCCTCATGGACGACCGGTTCATTCACAATTGGAGAAGGGAGGAATGAAAGCTCAGGGCTGGGAAGATAGCTCAGTGGGTAAACTGCTTGCCTTACAGCACGAGGTCCTGAGTTTTAGTCCCAGAACCTGTATGTAAAAAAACTGTATCCAGGCATAGTGACACAGGCTTATAATTCTAATCTGGGGAGGCAGAGACAGGCAGATTCCTGGAGCTTTCTGGCTTGGTGAGTTTTGAGCCAGTGAGAGGCCCTGTCTCAGAAAAAATGGAAAGCTCCTATGGAATGATATCTGAGTTTGTCCTCTGACCTCCATATGTGTATACACACACATACACACACCAAAAAAATGGAAAAATAACTTGAGGAAGGAGGCAGTAACCTGGGATGGGATCCCCACTCTATCCTCAAATCTTGGCACAGCACTAGGAAAAGAGAGAAGAATCGCTCGCCGAGATCAAGGTCTTCCTATCTGCTGGAACTGAGGTTCACAGTATAAATTTCATAATCCCAACAAATAGCAACTAGGATTTCAGCTCCTGCATAGAGAGTGGTACAGGCATGTGGATTTCATTTTCTACAATGACAGGAGGCCCCGGTGTGCCTCCTTCTCTCGCTCTCTTTCTCTCCCTCTTTCTCTCTCTCTGTCTTCCCTTCTCGCCCTCTCTACTTGCAAATAAATAAAAACATTTTAGAAAGAAAGAAGGAAGGTAATAGAATACATGTACCATAAGAGTGGAAAGGAAAGGAGATGACAAAAGAGAGGGGGGGTGAGGAGATGGCTTAGCGGTCAAGGCGTTTGCCTGCAATGCACAAGGACCAGAGTTCGATTCCCCAGTGCCCATATAAAGCCAGATGCACAAGAGGGCATATGTGTCTGGAGTTCATTTGCAGTGGCTGGAGGCCCTGATGCACCCTCTCTCTCTCTCTCATAAATAAATAAAATATTATTTTTTAAAAAGACAGAAGGGTACAAGTGGGGACAGGGTGGGTGAGGGGATCAACTAAAACACATTCCATATGAAAATGCCACATTAAAAATCATTAATTTGCATACTAAATTTAAAACCATTAAATAATATTCCTAAAATATCAGACAAAAATCGTTATATAAGGAACAAAGTACTGTTTTCTTGGCTGCGAAGTACTATATTTGTTGAAAATACATCTAAAGGGATATTAAATTATGGACTTGGAGCTGTTTACAAATGAAATTCTGAAATTGCCATCTTTAATTCCAGAGACATCCTCGGTTCTCATTCTTTTCTCCACTAATTATATCAAATTTATCTCGCTAAACCAAAAAGGCCTCTTCCTTAGGCTTGAAATTGGGCAAACGATTACTTCTAAGTGATTGATGAGCTGTAGTTAAACAAGAACACTTGCTCTAAATACTGCTTTAAATATGACTAACACTTGTGTCTCTGAAAACCAATACAAATTTGTTTCATTGGTTTTTCTTGCACTCCTGAGTATGCAGCCTGAGAGTCAATCTGATGCTCCAAAAATTCTTTTACAACATGTTTAAAAATCTCTATTTCAAACCAAAGGCGATGACACATAAAAGTAAAACATTAAAGACACACCCCTTAAAAATCAGGACCAAAGAAGCTGGGTGTGGTGGTGCACATCTTTAATCCTAGCACTCGGGAGGCAGAGGTAGAAGGATTGCTGTGAGTTTGAGGCCATCCTGGGATGACTGACTTCCAGGTCAACCTGGGCTACAGTGAGACCCTACCTTGGGAAAAAAAATCAGTACAAAAGCAAGAAAGTACCCTCTTCCACTGAAGTCAAGGAAAAATTAAATACAAATAGTCATAATAAACACTTTATTAGAAATAAGCACAAAAAAATAATCCTAGCCCATCTGAGAACCAAGTAGAGAGTGTTTCAATTTTTTGTTTCAGTGAAGTAATTAGATAAAAGATAAATATACATTTTCAAAGTCATGCCTAAATATCATCAATGAGGAAAAGTGAAACTGGATAAAACTAAGTATATGCAAAACTACACAAAAGTGACTGAGAAGATAGCTCAGTAGGTAAGGAGCTTGTCTTGCAAGCATGAGGATTTGAGTTCAATCTCCAGTACCCAATGAAAAAGCCAGGCATGGTGGTACATGCTCGTAATGCAGTGCATGCCTGTAATCCCATCACTAGGTGGTAAAGACAGGTGGGTCGCTGGGTCTTCCTGGGGAACATTCTAGCCTAATTGGTGAGTTTTAGGCCAATGACAGACCCTGTCTCACAAAGGTGGACATTGTTCCCAAGGAATGGCACCTGGTGTTTTCCTCTGGCCTCCACAGGCATGGAGACACTTATGCACGTACACTCACACACACATGGACACACACAAACACACACACAAAAACTACAAAAAGCATCAGTGAATAAATCTATCTAGCATATATGTGGTTGATATAAAGAAAGCTGTGGAATTTTGCTAAGGAATAAAGTAAAAAAGAGAGATGTCACATATAGAGGTGGAAAGGCCAAATATTACCAATGGTAATAAGAGTGACAAGTGAGGCTGGGGAGATGTTCGCTGGTTAGAGACCTACCGTGGAGGCTCCACATGGAACCCTGCAGAGAGTGGTGGGATAGGCAAGAGACCTATAAACACAGCCAATCAGTCAACCCAGGATGAGCCAGTGAGACAGACACCAATGATCTTTAACACAAGTCAAAGCAGAAGAACAGAGGCCACTAAGACCTCAACAATAAAGCAGCCTCAAAACTCACCCACCATGACTCAGGGAACTGAGCGGAAGAGGGGGCGGAAAGATTGTAAGAGCCATGGTGGGGAAGAATATCCAGAGACATAGCCCCCCTCAATAACAACATGTAAAGGGGGGTGAAAGCGGGTTGACTCCTAGGCTATCCATAACCCCTGCCCCATGGACTGATCCAGACTGCCCACAGAGGAGGATATCTAGCTGATTGGGGACAGGAAAGAGGGAAATCGGGGAACTGGGGACACCAACACATTATTTGCTCATTCAGTGTATGTAAATATGGTTAATAAAGATATACTTTATTTAAAAAGAAAGTTATTTATACATAATTAATAATATTTATACATAATTAATATTATTATATATAATAATAAATAAAATAATAAAACATAATCTTTAAGTACATACGCAACATTATAAACTAAAAGAAACACTATTAGGGATAAACTAAAAGCTGAGCAGGGTGGCTCATACCTGTAATCTCAGCACTCATGAGAGTGAAACAGGAGAAAAATCCCAAATGTGAGGTTAACCTGAGATACATAATAAAACCCAGCTTCAACACTGCGCCCCGGAAGGATAAACTAAGAATGAAAAATATCAAAGTAACTGGAAAGAAAAAGAAAACTATGAATGAAGCTGGCCCTGTATGGCAATGCTATCCTAGAATTCCAGCACTCCAGCTTGAGGCCAACCTCAGCTACATAGTGAGACCCTGTCTCAAAAAACAACAACAAAATTCAGTGACATCAACTATATAATAAAATTTCAACTTTCCGTATATTACGGATAAAAGTTAGATGTAAAAACACTGGTGGAAATATTTTCAATGTACACGACAAAGGATTAAGATATTAATGTGTAAAGAAGTTCCGGGAGAGACTTGGAGATAGTGCCATCAGGAAAGTGCTTTTCTTAAAGTATAAGGACCTGAATTCTATGTGCCATGTGAAAATGGCAGATGTGATGGTGCACACTTTTAACCCCAGCACTCAGGAGGTGGATACACTAGGGTTCCTGGGGCAGGCAGCCAGTTTAGCCTATTGGCAAGCTCTGGACCAATAAGAGAACCTGTCTCAAAAAAAGATTGAAAGCATTTCTGAGAAACAAAGTTGTGTTCTGGCCACACACACACACACACACACACACACACACACACACACGAACACACACTGATACATGTGTGAACCCACACACACATGAACATAGATGCACACACATACATCACAAGAAGCTCCAAGAATTAATTTTTTGTTTTGTTTTATGAGGTAGGGTCTCGCTCTAGCCCAGGCTGACCTGGAATTCACTATGGAGTCTCAGGATGGCCTTGAACTCATGGCAATCCTCCTACCTCTGCCTCCCGAGTGCTGGGATTAAAGGCGTGTGCCACCACGCTCAGTTTACCGTGAATTAATTTTAAGAGAACATCTCAAAACAAATATAGACTGAGTATGAATAAGAAAGAGACCTAGAAAAAGATCACTCATTTTCTATTTCTGTGTACATCACTGTGCAATATTAAGCATGTATATCAATTACTTCCTTATGGCTATAAACAAATACCTTACCAGAAGAAACTTAGAGGTGGAAAGAGTTTATGTCGTCTTTTACTTCCAGAAGGTAGTGTAGTTCATCAAAGGGAAAAAGACATGGCAGGCAGGGCTGGTCAAAGAGAAGCATAGTCAGGAGTAGAAGATAAACAGGAAGTAGAGCTGGATGACCAAAGACCAAGGCCCACCCCATGACCCACCTCCTCCAGCAAGGCTCCAATTCCTAAAGGTTCCACAATCATCTCAAACAGAGCCACCAACTGGGGAGCCACCTATTCAAACACATGAGCCCAGAGGACATTTTACTTTCAAACCACAGACATCATAAAATGATGTCAATCTGGGTCAATTGTATTTTGTTGGAAATTAGATTATTTCACTGAATCTAAACTGATGTCCCATTTTTAATTCCAGATATTGGTAATTTTTAACTTTTCTCTTTTCTCTTGGCCAGTATTTTTAGCACAAAATCAAGTGTTGTTTTTGGCATTCTTTTTTATTACATACTTGTTCTGTATTTCATTAATTTGCCCCTTTGTCCTTGTGTCTTTCTTTTCATTGGCTTCAATTTGCTGTTCTTTTTTAACTTCCTGAGATGAGTCGATTGTGAATTTTCATTTCTTCTTCCCTAACATATGGATTAGGTGTCATAAACTATTCTCTGAGCATAAAAAAAACACGTAAAAGTAATTATAGCTATTTACCTACTCATCGCAACACGTAAAAATAATTATAGCTATTTACCTACTCATGAAGGGAAAGTCAGTTAACTAACTATGTTAATGACCAAAAAGATGAAATGGGAGGGAAAAAATCATGCAAATTTTGGTCATTACATGTCATTAATAGCAATAATAATGAAATGATGGTAACAAAGGAGATAGGTTTCAAACAGAGCTACAGAAAATAGTCATCATAAATGACTAACAATTTTAGAAACTGAAAAAAGATGGTAAGAAATGTTTTCCTAAATGTGAATCTAATTTTTACTTTATCTCCTTAGAGAAGGTGGTCTCATGATAAATGCTCCATCCTCTCTTAATGGAACCAGTGTTGCTCGCAAGGCATGGAGATTACTATGAATGATTCCTAGTAGCAATAGGACCCAAAGGACAGTAGATTATGAACTCACTGAACGGTTTAATAGATAGAAAAGGACCATTCTACTGATGGACATAAAATATGCTGAAACTGATAAAGTACAGGAAAAAAATCCTCGACAACTGAACAAGTTCAAATCTGCTGGTGAATCTGTCTTCAAATTAGAACAGTGCTCTGTTCACACACATATGCATGCCTGGACACACACACACACACACACACACACACACACACACGCACGCACGCACGCACGCACGCACGCACGCACGCGCGCGCGCGCGCGCGCGCACGCGCATCAGAGCGTTCAGAAAACGAACAGTATCCATAGTCCACTCTCTTCTCCTTTGCTGTCTCCCGGTGAGTTGTCCCAGGATTTAGTTCTCACTCTTTCTTGATCTACATTCCTCCCCTTAATGTACCCAGCCTCGTGGCTTTAAATCTTATTTGCCAAATGGATGACATATGCAGGTTTCTCTCCCTAATTCCAGATGTGTATACACACACATGTGTATAATCGACATTTCAAATTTAGAATTTTCCAAATCAAGCTCGCCTCCTCCTCCTCCTCTAAATCTGCTCTAACTGTAGCCTTTTCAGTTCTGATTAACAGAAACACTGTCTTTTTATCTGAATTAATTTTAGGCTCACAGAAAGGTAGCAAAAATAGTGCAGATTTTCTGTGAACCCTTCACCCTTCTTAACCCCCCAAATAGCATCTTACATAACCATAGTGGGATTACAATAAATCAAGATAGCAACATCAGTACAATGACATTCACAAACATAGAGGCCTTATTTGGATTCTCTAGTTTGCACTTACACTTTTGTTTTTTTTTTTTACTTTTGGTGTTTAGTTCTCTGAAATATTAATCACATTCTTCCATTTCTGTAACCTGCAACCACAAACAGTATGTAGAAATTCCCTCACACCCTCTTTCCTTCAACTCTAACCTCTGGCAACCACTGCTCAGTAACCCATCACTATAATTATGTCATTCAAGAATGTTATGGCCCAGTGAAGTGGCCCACATCTTTAATCCCAGCACTTGGGAGGCAGAGGTAGGAGGATCACTGTGAGTTCAAGGTCAGCCTGAACTACAGAGTGAGTTCCAGGTTAGCCTAGGCTAGAGTGAGACCCTACCTAAAAATAAATAAATAAATAATGTTTTATAAGTGAACTCATATGAAAGGTAATTTTTCCAGACTCGCTTTTGCTACATAGCCTAATTCCATCAATATATATTCCTTCTTTTTTTCACCCAAACAAAATTCAATTATATAGATACACAGAATTTTTTTAGACATTCACTTGTTGAAGAACATTTGGGTTATTTCTAAATTTTTTGACAATTACAAATAAAGATGCTATGAATATCCATATGCCAGTTTTTGATGAACATAAGTTTTCATTTCATTAGGATAAATATCTAGGAGTAGGAATGCTGGATTATATAGGAAGTATAGGTTGAACTTTATAAGAAAAATGTCAAATGTTTTCCAGAGTTGTCAGAGCTTTTCCCATCCCTGTCTACAAACCTATAATATATGAGATCCCACAGGGCATCCCGGCTGGCACCTGGTGTGGTGCTTCTTCTTTGAGGTGTTCTAGGAGACATGCCATCATAGTTCACAGTGGCTCTATTTGCATTTCCTTAACAGCTAGGGATGCCAAGCCTCTTTTCATGAATTTTGCCTCTTTTAATTAAGCATCTGTTCAAGTCTTTTGCATGGTTTCATAACAGATTATTTTCTTGTAGTATTTGGAGAGTTTAAGTAGGTGTATGTATGTAAATAAACACACATTCTGACTACAAATACTGTAGTGTGTATGAGTCACAGATAATTTTTCCAAAGCAGTGACCTTATTTTCACTTGTCCTAATAATGTCTTTCATAGAGCGATACTTTTAAATTTGAGAAGTCAAAAATATCTATTGTTGGGCTGGAGAGATGGCTCAGAGGTAAAGGAGCATGCCTCTGGAGCCTAAGGACCCAGGTTCAATTTCCCAGGACCCATAAACCAGATGCACAAAGTGGCTAGAGGTCCTGCCATGCCCATTCTCTCTCTCTCTCTCTCTCTCTCTCTCTCTCTCTCTCTCTCTCTCTCTCTCTCTCTCTCTCTCTCTCTCTCTGCCTATAACTCTCTGCTTGCAAATAAACAAATAAAATATTTAAAAATATATATCAATTGTTTTTTTCTTTTATATATCATGCTTTTCATGTCATGTTTAAGAATTATTTACCCACTTGACTTCACATTTACGTATTGAAATGTGAGTCGATGTTTATATGAAATTCACCATCTTCTCAGGTTCTTAGGCCACTAATTTTTTTTATTTAATATTTATTGTCCATCATGAGTTACATTATTTAGTGGGCAAACCATGCGTTGTTATCCCGAATTCCCCAATTCTCCCCCTCCCCATCCCTGATCAGTTGTATATCCTCCTCCGTGGGCTGTCTGTATTAGTCCTTGTGGCAAGGGATCCTGTATATCTTAGTACTCATCCCGGTCTTCCTGGCCCAAGTGAGTTGTTACTGATGGGTGCTATGCCTCCGGACCGTCTCCCCCACCACGGCTCTCACATTTAGGCCACTAATTTGAATTTATCTTTGACTTCTCTCTTTCTTTTATGTGCCACATTTAAACCATTAGGAATTTTTCTTTTTTTTTCTGATCTGTAGTCAGATGTGTTACCTATTGTGCCACGAACCCCTGCTACTTCTCTCTCTCTCTCTCTCTCTCTCTCTCTCTCTCTCTCTCTCTCTCTGTGTGTGTGTGTGTGTGTGTGTGTGTGTGTGTGGTTGTGTAATGTATGCAACACACCATGTGCTCACTGAGGCAAAGGACACTCACCTGAGGTGAAGGGAGCAGAAGATCAGGTGTCCTGTTCCAGTCCTCTTCCATCCATTCTCGTTTTGAACAGAGTTTCTTTTTTATACAGAGAGTTGTTGCTGCTGTTGTTGTTGTTTGCAAACGCAGTATTATTCCTTGGTCTCTACTGCTCTTTGTAGGACTAAGATTATGGACATGTATGTCTATACCCAATTGTTTAAAGTGGGATCTGTTTGTTTTCTTCTCTTCCACTTGAGAGTACCCTACTTTACCCTGTAATAATTTTCACCTGTTTCTGCACACACACACTGACAAAGTATAGCTATTCAGATCTGGATATTAATGGACATTTTCACTGCTCATTTCGATTCCTCTAAAAATTTAATTAGGATAAATATAAAAATCTAAAAATATTTGAAAATGTCTGTTGCCAGTTACAAAATCCAGTCACTCAAAACACATTAAAATGTTTATGATAGGCCTGGAAAGATGGATCAGAGAGCCGGATTACACTTGCCTGCAAAGCCTAATAACCCTCGTTCAATTCCCCAGTACCTACATAAAGCCAGATGCACAAAGTGATGCATGCATCTGGAGTTCATTTGCAAATGGCTTAGAGGCTGGTACACCCTTCTCTCTTTCTCTCTCTCTCTCTCTCTCTCTCTCTCTCTCTCTCTCACACACACACACACACTCTCTCTCTCCTTGCTAAAAATAAAAAATACAAATATATAAATATACAAATATACAAATAAAATATTTATGATAATTTATTCTATTCTTATCCATCACATGAATTTGTCAGCTTCCTAATATTTATAGAATGTTCTGTTTTGATTCCTGAGATGGTAAATATCAACAGATGCAACCCCCTTGTGGTGGTTTGATCCAAGTGACCCCCATAAATTTATGTATTCTGAATGCTTGATCCCCAGCTGATGACAATTTGGGAAATGGAGCCTTGTTGGAGCTGTGTTGTTGGAGGTGGATTTATGGGTGGTATAGTCAGATTTCCCATGCCAGTGTCTGGTACAGTCTCCTGATGCTGTTGGACACCTGATATTGGCCAGGAGGCGATGGCCAGCCTCTGCTCATGCCACTGTTTTCCCTGCTATCATGTCTGTAAAGCAAAATAAACCCTTTCCTTCCACAAGTTGCATTTGGTCAGATGCTTTCTACCAGCAATGAGGTGACTGCAACACCTTTTAAACAATTTTTTTGTTTCTTTAATAATTCTTTTTTAATATTTAATGTTTGTGTGTGTGTGTGTGTGAGAGAGAGAGAGAGAGAGAGAGAGAGAGAGAGAGAGAGAGAGAGAACTGACACACCAGGGCCTCTTGCCACTGCAAGCAAACTCCAGATGCACATGCCACTTTGTGCATCTAACTTGACATGGGTACTGGGGAATTGAATCTGGACTGGTGGCCTTTGTAATCAAGTGCCTTTAACCTCTAAGCTATGTCCCTATCCCTGATTGTTCAATAATATTTGAGAGTTCACAGAGTCCTAAAATCAAAAACTGAAAACTATTACTCCCAACATTGTTTGGTCTTCCTTGTTCTCCCAGCCACGCTGGACATCTCCAGCTGCAGCAAATGCCCACATTCCCTTAACACTCCCTCTTTCGGTCTGTCTACCTGACCTCCACTTCATCAGCACCTGGGTTATTGATCTGAGAGCTTGGTTTGGTATTTCTTTCACCTGCCAAATAAGCTAATTTTGTTAAAATCCTTGTCTCAGGGGCTTTTCCTAAGTATGTAAAAAAGGAAAAATTCATGATTTTCCTGTACTCGGGCAATATGACATATGTCCATCAGTCACTTTCTGGATTACTTTAATAAACTAGATGGACTCATGATACAAAATAGAGGGAAAAGCCAAGGAATACTTGCAGCTGACTCCCACATGGAGGCCTTGTCTACCTCCCGCCAAAACTAAAATGCAAAGCAATGTAGAAGGAAGATGAGGGAATAACTGAGATTGTTTGTCTCCTTGAATCAAACGTCAGTCAACCTGAGTTTAAATGAATAGAATATTAGAAGCAATGTGGGCAAGAGGGAGGAGAAGGCCAAGGGAATGAAGGCAGACACACACATCCTTTAATAAATGGCCCCAAACTGCTACATGGCTTCATTTTATCATCTCCTCCTCGTGTCTATGCACTTATTTAAAAAAAAAAAAAAACCTCAAGGACAACACCCCTGGGTGAGCTGACATGCATAATTATCACGTACAGAATTCATGGATTATATTCTTTATGTTCTGCTTAAGTTAGCATGAAATTAAACAATACCACCTGAAAAAATACGTTATTTAATTGAGTAAAAGGAAAGATGACAACTCATAAAAGTGTACACTCTTGTTACAGTTACCTTCTGATTGCTAGAATGAAACACCATACAAAAACAGCTGGTGAAAGGAAATTCATTCATTCATTTATTCATTCATTTATTTATTTATTGGCTTACAGTCTCAAGGGGAAGCTCTATGATAGCAGGGGAAGGATGGCTTGAGTAGAGGCTGGACATCACCTCCTGGCCAACATCAGGTGGACAACAGCTGCAGGAGAGTGAGCTGAACTCTGGCAAGGGGGAGCTGGCTATAATACCCAAAATCCCACCTCTAACAATACATCTCCTTCAAAAAGCTTCTAATTCCCAAATTGGCACCAAATGGTGATCTAGCATTCAAGGCACATGAGTTTGAGGGACATACCTAATTCAAACCAGAAAATCCACCCCTGGCTCCATAAACTGATGACCATTCATGATACACAGTGCAAAGCAATGCATTCATTTTAACTTTAAAAGTCCCCATTGTTTTTATAAATCCCAATACTGTTCAAACATCCTCATAGTCCAAAGTATCTTCACTGTTTGCCTGTAAAACCACAATAACATAATGGCACAGAGTTAAACATTCACACTGCAAAAGATGGCACTGGGCATAGCAAGAAAAGAGTAAGCCAATACAAGATCTAAAACAACAGGGCAAACATCCAATCCTGTAGCTCCAAGGAACCAGTGACAAAGTATCTGAAGTTCCAGTTTCACCCCTCCAGCTGGGATGCTCATAGCCTGGGGAAAACTCCACCCAGTGCCAGCAGCTCTCCTTCGAAGCCATCCCATAGTCCTGGCATCTCCACTGGATCTCTCCAGTGCAACCCACAGTTCATCCTCAAGGCTCCATCGGGCCTCCATGCAGAGACTTCCAACAACTCTGCTTCACATTACTCATCGCCATTTTCAAAAACCAAAACTATGTTGCATATTCAATAACCCTTTCTTTCCCACATTTGTTATATTTAATATTGCCAGGTGGGTCATCAACTTGTTAATCCAGGGGGAAATGAGGCTAACTTTGAAGAACAGGACACTCCTTCAGCATTCAGGCCCCCTACTTTCAAAAGAGTCTGCATTCTTACTGCTTCTCAATGAAGATCACCTGGCCCAATCCTAATGGTTGTAATTTCTCAAACAATTGCAGCTGAATTGCAGCTCTCTAGCTCTCTAGCCTGAAACTCATTTTTTTCTGTGCCTTATCCATCTGCTCACACCAGTCCCTTTCTATGCAATGCAACCCTGCACAAGTTCTCAGGACCTAGGAAAAATGAAGTAAGTCTCTCACCCAAACTGCTTCTAACCCAGTCCACCCTCAGCTCTTTTTTCTCCTCATGAGCCAACCCTCATAGCCCATACAGTTTTCTACATTTATGTCCTTCGACTCTGACCAGAATGGCACTGCAGACTCTCCCTTCAGCACTTCAAGGCATCTCTTATACCACGTGTAATGGTTTGATCCAGGTGTCCCCCACAAAAAAATGTGTTCTGAGTGATCAATCCCCAGCTGATGGCAGTTTGGGTACTAGAATTTAGCTGTAACTGAGTTGTTGGGGGCGGGCTTATGGGGGTTATAAACCAGCTTCCCCTTGCCAGTGTTTGGCACACCTTCCTGCCATTGTTTGCAGTGCTGTGGTGGAGGTGATGTCCACCCCTCTGCTCACATCATCATTTTCCCTGCCATGATGGAGTCTCCCCTTGAGTCTGTAAGACAAATAAACCCATTCCTCCACAAGCCACTTTTGCTTTGGCTCTTTCTGTGCAGCAATTAGAAAGCGGACTGCAACACCCAAGGTTTCAAATCCTTCTACATTCCTCCTGAAAATCAGTTCCAAAAGGCCAAAAGCTGCAGTCAGGTGACAATTTTCTGTTGCAATTACCTTCTCATTTGTTGGGACAAAACACCTGACCAAAAGCAGCTAATGGGAAGATTTTTTTTTTTTTTTTTGGCTTACATTCTTGAGAGGAACCTCCAAGATGGCAGGGGGAAAGAATGGCATGAGCAAAGCTGGACATCTCTGCATTTCATGCAGGTGGACAGCAGCAGTAAGAGTGAATCAAACACTGGCAAAGGGACACTGGCTGTACCACCATAAGCCCACCCCAAAAACACCCCTCCTCCAACAAGGCTCCAATTCCTAAATCCACCAGCTGGAGATCTAGCATTCAGAACACATGAGTTTTGGGAGGATGCCTAATTCAAATCACCACAGCTCTAGATCTTCAGAAAACTGATTCTAATAGATATACCCCCCAAAAGTCATGAACACTATTCATATCATGATTCACATTTTGCACAGGATATTGTCTCTTCTGTTTCTTAGTTAAATATGTCAAAGGAAAGTAATAAAGCACTTGTATCTTGCCAATAATAAGTATTCATTCAAATGATGTTTGGTAAATACTATAATGAATGAGCAATTTATAGATAGAAGGCATTTTTCTCACAACTGCTCATAGGTAAGTCAGTATAAATGTGTAAGCAATCACCTACAAAACACTGTACTTATGTCACAGATAATCATTAACTTTAAAAATATCAATTTACCTTAATAGCTCAAACAGCTCATAAAAATTCATTGTCAAGGAAGAATTAAAAACTCAGAGACCTGCCCAAGATTATTATGGATTATTACATTGGTCAAGTTTACAAATAAACTTAACCATCACACCTGCTATCACAAGTATTTACCAAAGAGAATTAAAACGTACTCATAAAAAGACACTTATATGGAGCTGGGTGTGGTGGTACAGAACTGTAATCGCAGTACTC
The DNA here is from genome assembly GCA_004024765.1 of Zapus hudsonius. Classification (NCBI taxonomy): domain Eukaryota; kingdom Metazoa; phylum Chordata; class Mammalia; order Rodentia; family Dipodidae; genus Zapus; species Zapus hudsonius. The sequence continues at coordinate 67,647 of PVHP010004912.1, forward strand.
ATGAAGGTAGGGGTGGTAAGACCACAAGTTAGAGGTATGCCTATCTCAAAAATTAAAACTGTAAATGAATGTCAATAATAACATAAACTGGAAACCTCTAGCTAGCCATAGGTAGACAGATGAATATATTTTATGTATCTGTAGAATGGAATACCAATCAGAAATCAAAGGGAAACAAAATACACATATAATAACAGACAGTATGCTGGGTAAAAGTAACCAGCCATAGAAAGCGTACATAGTATATAATTCCATTTTTATGAATTTCGGAGGTAGGGGCAGTAAGATCAGGAGTTCAAGGCCAGCCTCATCTATATGTCATGTTCCAGACCCAGCCTGTGCTACAGAGTCTAAGGGTACTGCAAGCTGGACTCTCAGCCACTTTGAAGAAGCTCCCTGGAGTAAAGGAAGCCAGACAACAGGAAATGGGGCATATCCACATACTCAGTCTTTCAGTGGTGAACAACAAAATCTACCTTGGCTGGTTGAAAAGAAGAGAATTAACAGCTAACTCTGAGAAGGTCTGAGAAGTAAATAGGGATGCTGAGAGTCAGGAACAAGCCACAGCCAAACACCCCTGCTGTCCACTAAGCATTTGCACCACACTACAGCTCACAGTGATGCCCAGGACCAGACGCCAAAGACTCTGGCTCTGCCACTCCCACAGAATCCAACAGCTCTCTTGGCCGGCATGCCAGAGGACATTCTCCACTCTCCTCTGCCCATCTCCCATTGTTCACTTCCCAGAATCAAAGCCATGTGCAAGCAAATCACATGTTGGAGTCCAGGAGAATG